>JARJUA010000003.1:0-69033 GCA_030787035.1 Aschersonia sp. MBC 877 | reverse complement strand
GAGGAGGAGGGGTGAGGGGGAGGGGAAGGGGAAGGGGGCCCCTAATGTTTGTCGTAATATGACGTGTGCGGAGGTGCGAATAGAGGAAAAGTACCAGCGGCAGCAGCAAAAGGGAGCCGTAGTCGCACACACACAGTTAAAGACCTGAAAAAAGGTACACGAGGGATCCTGAAGCAGCTTGTTGACAATCGCTGAGCGGCGCAATCCACAGAACCCATCAGTGGCTCCTTCTTGCCGTTTAAGCAGAGTGGGACCCGACCAAGACCAAAAGCTTACTTTGGACGCCTGCGCCCGCGCTCTGCACGTATTTGTTCTCCTCCGAAATCCAAAACTCTATTATAAACAAGTTCAGACCAAGACCAATTCTTTCTGGCGCCTCTCTTCCACCACCAGCCGCGGCGCATCCTACACCTCTCGATCGGCAGTCACCGACGGGTACTCGGTTCTTTGATTTACCGGCGCTGCTGTCGCTTTTGGGTTTGGCCAGGATGCCCTGTGAGTACACCTTCGTTTGCCATTTTTCCTTCTTGGCTTTCCATTTCGCCTTCAGCCTCAATGGGCCCAGCCAAGTTCTGCCGACTTACAGCACCTGCACGCGTTTCTTGCTACATCGACTTGACGTGCCACTGCCGTGCGCAAGCTCGGTTGTCGAGAACGCAGCTTGTCCCATCGTTGGAAGGTCTCGGAAGACATCCGTTCGGTTGTACCAGTGCTCTGCTTGCGCCGGACAGGCAGCAGGGTGGCCAGAAAAGAGCGCAACCAGCAAGAGAACAAGCTGATCCTCCAGGCCTGTAGCTAACATGGATGCTTCTGCTTAGTTCTTGTTGAGGATTCCTACATCAACGCCCAGGCAACGTTCGTCCACGGCCATTCTTGACCTGTCCTATCCCGTCCTTCCCCCCGCAGCTCTCGCGCTGACGTCTCCCTGCCTCGCACAGCACCTACGATGTTTCCGAACTGCAAGATTGCTCCATCGCTGTTGATGCAACGTACTGGCTGAGCCAGCTTCTCGATAATCCTCCTGCCCACGAACCTCTCCTCTCGGCCCTCGGCGGCCTGACAGGCATTCAGACACATATTCATCAAAACCTCGATCGGTGGGACAAGAACCGCACTGTGCCGCTTTTTGTCTTCGATGGCCAGTCCATCACCGGGCAAGACGAAGTCCGTCTCCAACGCAGACGCGATGCGAACAGAAAGACGGACGAGGCCTGGTCCCTCTACTCGCGGTCTGAGGCTGAAAGAGCCGTTACCACCTTTGGTGCCAATCCAGGTACCTTTGGCCCTTGCTTCTTGTGCAAACGCAACATGAACACTGCACGCGCTAATTGACTTTCTAGGCGCCTTCATCATAGGCAATCTGTATCCCATGCTGCAATCCATTCTCAAGGAGCGAGGGCTCCATTTCCTGGTCCCCCCCTTCAATGCGTGCGCACAGGTATGCTCGTTTGTCATCAGCAGAGTATGTTGGACGGGTCTGACCACGTCACACAGCTGGCATACTTTGAGATGGTTGATTCGGATCAGTGTGCTGGTATCATGGGCCCTCAGGAACTCCTTCTTTACCCCATCAAGGATTCTGTTATCCGTGCAATTGACTGGGAGAACAAGGTCGTCACGGCCGTTTCCAAGGGAAGAGTCATGCGGATGCTCAGCGTGAACGAGCACATGTTCATAGACGCGCTCCTCATGACAGGCACCTCTTTTCTCGCCACCTTCCCGCCACTGCTGGACAGTGCCATGTATCCGAACCACTTCACCATTGGCGATGCCGTCAACGTTCTAAGAACCGCTGACAAGGCTGTGGCCAATGCGTGTGCTTCTTTCAACGATATCCTGCAAGCGCAAGATGCAAACTGGTTGGACAAATATCGGAAGGCTCGCATGGCCGTCCATCACTTCATCTATATTGCCGAGTCGGGAGAGATCACAGTCAATGACCAAGACCACCTTACCAACGACAACCACGAGTATCTGGGCCTTCAACTGCCCCAAGAGCTCTTCCATTATTTGAATAAGGGACTCATTGGCCCGCGGAATCTGAACAGTATAACACACGGTCAGATACTTGTGCAGCCGACCCTGGATGGAGTGGTCTCGGATGAGTACAAGAATCTCATAACCACGAAGCTGGTTGCGATAAAGGAGCAAGCTCTCGGATTGATCATCCCTCGACTTCATCGAGGGATCGCGCACACCAAAATCAGCATGCGTGTCTGGTACGACCCTTCATATTCTCACACAATTGACTACGATGCGCTGCAGAGGGCTTCGTCAAATTTAGTCGGCAGCTGGGATGTTAAGGAAAGTGACTTGCGCCGCCACTTCCCGATCGACTTTGCTGGCCCGATCTATCTCGAGGTCTTGGCACTGGCAAACACTGATTTCGTTGAGAAGACTTTTGCCAAGGGCTCCAAGACGAAAGGTATCGACAGCACGGAAATGGTGACGTCTGTAGCCATCTGGCGCTTCCTTCATCTTCGAGGTTACGTGAACGACTCACACACTTTGACCAAATGGGGGAATGCTCTCGCAACGACATTACTGGCACTGAGAGACGCCACTGAGGGCAAACCCGAAGTTGCCGGACTGGATGAGGCTGCTCTCCTGGCCTTTGAGCTGATTCGCCTTGGCGTTCTTGGAGCAAGGCACCAGGACGGGATTGCAGGCTCGCCCCGCAAAGGTAGCGACGAGGAAAAGGCGAGCTTGACACTGGTCAGCCAGTCTGCGACGCTGCTCAAGCTCCGTCATCAAGTCTATGGATACACAGGGCCTCTCAACAAGAGTCTGCTTGCTTTTCGATCTCTGTCCAGCGCGATTCGAGAAGCAGACCGCGATCTGATCGAGGCTATTGTGGCATCCATGTTCATGCATGGCCAATGTGAGAGAGAAAGGGATGATTATCTGGAAATCAGTCAACGGTAGGGAACATCAACCCAAACTCCAAGCTGCCGCGAGCAACGAAGACGATGGCTGACAATCATGCAAAGGCTTCCGTTTTTGCAAGAGCCTGATATTGGCTTGGGAATCGCTGTGCGCACATTTTTCGACGAAGACGAGGCCGGTGACAGCAAAGAGGAGCGGGCCAAGCGGCTGAATGTATTCCCGCAGACCTTTGTCCCCTACGCCGAGGCATTGACAGATGATTTCCGCCTTTGTGTGGACTTTGTCAATTCTATCAATCAAGGCGTCCAGACTCTCTCCGCTGATGAGCTGCCTAAACTGGACAAGATGGCGTGGGCCAAGGCGCAAGCGTACCTCGATGCTCGTCCTTTTTGAAGGGGAAAAGAAAAGATACATTGAGAATCAGATGGCGCTGCGTCCACGCGGCGTATAAAAGAGAGCGCTCTCGTCCGCCGTCATGTCTGGGCCTTGATAAGATGCCCCGTCTAAACAAACGATCAGGTTCCTTGACTGAAAGCAAATAAGGGGGAGGGGTCTATTGCTCTTGCAACTTCTTCAACATCGGATCACAGCGTCAATGTAAATCATTTGGACGCAGGCTATCATTATCAAAATTGGGCTGCAAAGGTTCACACACAAAAAACACCACTGATCTTGTCTGCGAACGAGATGGTGACTATCCAGGTGACATTTGCACGTTTTGCCGGCTGGCCAGGGCATATCCGGAGTGAGGGCGCAGAACAGCAAAAGGACGAAAGGCGGCTTGCAAGGGTCCCCGACCTGTCAAGACGGGGAAGCGGTCGCCAAGTCGACGCTGGGATGGAAAAAAAAAGGGGAGAATACCTTGACGCGGAAGTCACACGGCCATACTAGGCGTGCGCGTGGAGTGGCATCAATCGTGAAGTAGTCATATGGGGTCCGTTCAAAGCGGGAGAACTGTATGATGCAGCAGTCTATCCATAGTCACGGCTCACAGATTCATGTGCTCGTTTTGAAGCCATACGATTCGTGAAGCATCATGACGCGCCGCTCGCATGACTGAGTGACTGAAGACGGTCCAGTCGCGCAGCGCATAATGAACGACCCGTTACATTCCGTTCATGTACATCGCATCACGCATCCCGCATCTTCACCTGCACGCATCAACACCCAAGACCAGCACTCTGGCACGTCGCTCATGAAAATGGCACTGCAAAACCTACGACGGGATCATAGTGATGTGAAACTCTGTCTGTCAGACGTGTCTGGCGGCCTCTGTGCCAAGACCGTTTCAAGAGCCGACGGGAATGAAGCCCCTTGTTGCGCTTCTGCGACCGGAGGGGGTCAACGCCACGATCACAAGACCATATGATGAAATTGTTTGGAATTATTTTTTTCATCATCTCTTCTAAGGGGTTTTTGGCCCAAATGGAAGAACATGGTAAAGAGAAAAAAGGTGGCTCGCTGTGCGGGCCTAGTGGTATCACCGACGAGGGGGGGGGCTAATTACATGGCCTTACCACGGTCATGGTGGTGTGGCGCTCGAGATGGTCTAGGAGGGGTTCCTGATTGCGTCCCGCCTCCAACTCGCTTGGATTGGGCAAAAGTGTCCTCCGCTGCTGCTTGCTGCTCTTCTTCCTGGAAGAGGGAGAAAAAAGAAAAAGAAAGGAAACTGCGGCTTTTCGCTAGCTATGCTTGGTGTGCTCCCGCTTCTTGGAAGGGAAAAGGGAATAATAGGGTTGATAAGATGGAAAGACAACAGTAAAAAACAAAAGAAAAAGAGGTATTTGCTTGCGACTTTTTTATAGACTTAGGATCATGGGTCCAGCAACGGTGATTTCATCCGTCAGGACGCCGTCCAAAGGCGCGCTGTTCACCAGGGTCATGTAGGTGACGCCCGAGAGCCCTGGAGGGAGCTTGCAGCCCTCGGCCTCGGTGAACTTGGAGAAGGCGGTGCCTCCTGGAGATACGCCACCACTGGTGAAGCCGCAGTTGGTGGCGCCGTTCGCGCCGCTGGCCGCCCTGACCTTGATGGTTTGGCCTGCTTGGGGGACTTCGTTTGTTTGCGTCTCCATGGCCAGGCTTGGGAATGCCTGGATGGCCAAGTTGGACCCCTGCGGACAGGACTTGATGAAGGGGGCGGCCATGGTGAAGACGTGTCTGGGTCCCAGGGGAGCGTCAAAACCCTGGGGGATGAAGTTTTGACCGAGCAAGAGTCGGAGGGAGCTCTGATGCCTGGCCTCGACGGGCAAGATGGTCGCGGCCGCCTCCAGGGTCTTCTTGTCCGAGATGAACTTGGCAGCCCCCGCGTAAGCCGAGACGCCGACGTTTTCGATCAGAGCGGCGGTAGTAGCCATGCTCTTGGCATCAGTGAACTTGAAGTCATACTCGCACGGCTGCACGGGCTGCACGCCACCCTGTGCGAGTGCCGATTGCAGGAACGAAACGTGTAACTGCTCGGTGGTTCCGATGAACTTGAGATCCCTGACCTGATCTGGCTTGAGGCCCAGTGCTTCAAAATCCCGGTCCTGGAATCTGGCAAAGCCCTGCTGGTAGAAATTTGATTCAAGATGTTCCAGTGTGAGGGCACTGCACGGAGTAAAGTTAGTTCAGTTATCTTTTGTTTTGTCTGTCTGTCGTTTCTCTTTCTGCTTCTTTTGGGAAAGAAGGGGATAGAGGGGGACGAAGAGCAATCCCATCTTCTTGTACAATGTCCGAACTTACAATTGTAGAATATCTGGATCAGTCAAGCCACCGGCGGCGGCGGCGGCGGCAGGTGGTGGTGCTGCGGCTGCAGGCGGTGCTGCCGTTGCGTTACCCGCGGCCTTCTCCGTCGAGCTGCCTGAAGGAACCGCTGATTCTGACGGGTTGCCCGTGGCTGGTGGCGGTGCCGATGTGTTGCCCGTTGGTGCAGCTGCGTTCTCCTGTCGTCTCAAGACGTTGGAAGGAAGAGCCTGTGCCGTGGCGGCCAAGACAGCCAGTGCGGCAACTTTTAATGAAGGCATTGTCGTGGTGTTTTGTGAAATCAAAATTAGGTGTATATCAGGTTGTTTGTATGTACCGGAGGAGGGGCCAGCCGCCAAAGAAGAGTCGAGAGCTGCGTGTGTGTGTGTATGTATACTGAAGTATGTATGTGTATATATATATATGAGAATGGGTGTGTGTCTCGTAGGAATCAGAGTGAGGGAAGGTGAGTGTGTGTGTGAGAGAGAGAGAGGACAGCGAGGGAGCAGAGAAACAAACAGTTTGTCGTCGCAAATCGAGGCAGGCCAGCTGTGTCAACTAAACAGGAAAGAAGAGCAAAAGAAGAGAAGAACAAATGAGGGAAGAAAAGAGCAAACAAGGTTACTCTTTAGATTATTCACTTCACACACCAAAGCAATGGGAAAGGGGAGAGGCCAGGACTAAGAAGGGATGGAGACGGCCAGACGCAGATATAAGTAAAAAGAAGGGCGTCGAGACTCAGCCTCGCCGATCCGGCTTCGAGCGATGCCGAACGCAGGAAGCATGTTTGGTGCTTCGTCTCGTCACGACACGAGCAAGGGTTGCCGCCGTCTGCGTGTCGCAGCCAGCGGTCGCGGTCCACGACATTGCCGTCGTTTCAATGACAAGACATGTTCACCCTCGGCAGCCACCGCGGCCGGCCACGACCCGGGCACAGAGGTCACCCTCGCTCTTGGCCATGGGGAAGGGGAACGAAGGCACCCGGTCCGGCATCTTGCGATGTGGAAATCGTCAGGTACCCTCAGGGCAGGTGCGTGTTACTCGCTCGCACATTCCCCGTCTGCCGGTCCCATCACCGCCCGAAACGGTTCTGACACGCTACAAGCTTCTCCCGGTAGCTCCTTCCCCGACTGCCTCCGATCCGTCAGCCCCGCCTGCCTGCCCTGCCCTGTCTGAACTCGGATTCCAAGGATTGCTGCTGCCTTCAAGGGACTTTATCTTGCGCACGTATTGCGACTCGCGCTGTCAGTGGAAAATGCCATCCCGCAACACAATTTGCATCGACCGAGCTGCATGCCTGGAGAGTCTGCGCCCACTCAATCAGCATGTCTACCTACTTAGGTCAAGTCCTTGGCGCAAAGCCTGCCATTTATTTGCTCTGCTTCATGCCCTTAGCCCAAATGCAACCAACCAGCTACCTGAAGTACTCGACGTATCAGCTTTCATCGTGGCCAGAGCTAACACGCATCCCGCCCCTCATCCTGCAATTCGCGCCTTCGGCAAGTCTGCATCAACAAGTCTTTTGCCTTTTCTTTTCCGTTCCGTATAAAGTTACAACCCGTCCCCGGCGGCCATTGCTTTTGCTATCCGTCATCACCCCTGACCTGACCTGACCAACAAAGCAATCGCTTCTCACCCATGAAGTCATCCTTCCCGTCCCACTAGATCTTCCTCGGACCCCTTCAGGAGGTCACCTTGCTCTCACTCCTTCTTGGGGCCCAGAGAATCCTTCTCATCAAATGGGCGGCACAACAGATGAACGGATGGAAAATGCTTGCATAATCGTCGCAAGCTGTCACCAACACAGCCCAGAGGGAGACACAGCCCGCCGGACCGTTCGGCCGCAACCCTTTGGGCAATGCAGATGCACGTCATTTACCACACGCATACCGTCTCACCACTCCTGCGACCGCTTGGACAGGCACCAAACTTCTTATCGTCGTGATGCCGTGCCTCCGTGCCCGCCCTTTTGGGGGGTTTGCCTGCCCATTTTAGCGCCCCCCCGCCCCTTCGGATCTGTGATCCCATCTCCCTTCCGAGAAGTGGCATAGGATTCTCCATCTCTCTCTGTGTCTCTCTTTTACTGCACCTTAGATCTTGGTCCCCCCCCACCACCCCCCCTCCTCCATGCCATCCTGACGCTACGTAGATCAAGTCTTGGCTGACGCTTCCGCGAGCACGTCTTCCTCGAGTTCGCCGAGCCAATCTATGCTGCTTGCGACCTGACCCATGACAGTGACGTAGCTTCCACCGTCTGCGAAGGTGTCTAGGCATTGTAGCAGTGAACATTATGTTGCATTTCGCTACTTGGAATGTATCATTTTGGTCCTCACAGTCGTACTTCCCGCATTCAGATGCCATCTATCCGCTCAAAGATACGCATCTGCCGCTGTGAACATTATGTACAACACTCAAGAGTTTTGCGTTTAGAAAGGCCTTCTCAAAAGGGAAGGGCCGGGCACCAACTTCCTTCAGACTTGGTAAGCTTCATTCCACTCCTTTCTGCCTTCCGTCTCTTAAGTCTTATTTCCGCCGTCTCCGTCCATCCATACCAATGCCCTTGTTTGTCGCTGCGTAGCTATTTTGTATGCCCGCAAGTTTGTTTGAAGAGAAACCAAGCATCATCCCGCGTGCATATACGTCCTAATTTGATCCATCAAAGCGCGTATGGGTTCAGTGACCGAATGGTCAGACATCTGTGAAAATTCTAGTTAGCTCCATCGAAACATCGAGCCCTGGCTATTGTCAGAACTCACGGGGGGCTTTTGCTCAAGTCCGTCTTGAGAATGATGGGAACTCGCGTCATTTCAGTCACGTCCTGTATGTAGTCCCCACCCTCCTCTCGAAGCTTGAAGAGCTTCAAGTATTTCTCCTTATTGTTCATACGAGCCTCGACAGCATCACCCGCGGGTATTTTGGAATCAGATCGAGTCCTCTGGAGGGTGCTACCGTTTGACGTCAAGCGAGCAGGTGATCCTGGGACACTCTGTGTTGGACGTTCGGCGAGAGATGCTCCCGCCAAAGCCTCCGTCATGTCCGATGTGTTGTCTTCATCATCGTCATCGAACAAAGCATCTACGTCATCGGTCGACATGGTTCCCGTGACAGTCTGCTTGCGAGCAGCCTCCTCGCGCTCCTTCCTGATCCTCTCGGCCTCCTCGGCCTGGCGAGAAGTCGTGGACATGGTGTTGTTGGATCGGTGCGACAAATGAGCTTTCGGACGCTCATCTTCAGGGACAAAGGCAGAGCTGGGCACGCCTTTCTCCCAGTATAGCTCGAGCACACGCTTCTCTTTCCGATATTCGGCCTTCTTCAGCGGCAATTGGTCACAATGCACACGCTTTTCGAAACCCCACTCAGGAATGAGCACGTCAAAGGCTGACTCGTATACACACAGAACGACACCCTCGGTGATGAGATCTCCGTTGACTTCCTGTCTCTTCTTGTCCATAATGCGGCAAGACTCTATGTGGATGCTCTGGTCCTGGGCATTCTGAGCGGACTCCTTCTTCGTGTTGCAGGACTCGACGATCTTGACAAGAGACTCGAAATCGTCAGTAAACTCGACCTTGCCTTCCGACAAAACAGCTTCCAATTGGCGATGGACGACGATGTCTGCATAGCGACGGGTTGGGCTGGTGAAGTGTGTGTACAGGGGCAGGTTGAGTGAGTAGTGTGGCCACAGTTGCTTGGGCGTTTTGCCCGCGAGAAAGTATTTGCCTCGATGCATGGACTTGAGAACGACCGTCTCCATGCCCTTGCGCAGATCGGCGTCATCCACCTTGAAAAGACTGTTTTGTAGAGCTCCGCTCCCAGAAGCGTCAATATCATAGCCGAGAGCATTCATACGCTCAACAAACGTTTGAAGTCGACGCGGATTTGGCGACGCCTGACGGCGGAGAAGGGCCTTTTCAGGCAAACCTTCGGCCAGTCGCTGAGCCACATAGGCGTTGGCCTTGTGCATGAGCTCTTCCACGAGCTCGAGCGCTGGATTCGAATCAAAAATGTTGTCTTGCACAGGATTATTCTCGTCATCGAGTAGTTGAAATAAGCGCAAGGGGGCGATGGGCTCGCCTCCGCCACCTAGTCGTGCTTCACGGAACTTCTGAGCAACGGCTTGCAGTATATGTAATTGTTTGCTGTCGACGGCTTCTCTCTCCAAAGCTTGATTGATAGTCTGTAATGACATCTTAGCTGAGGCCTTGATGATACTCTTGCCAACCCATGAGTCGCCCTCGGCCACGTTTCCGGTATTTGGGTTTACGTTAAAAACAACGGAGATTGTGAGTCGTTCTTGGTCAGGTCCCAGAGAGCATACATCAGTGGACAGCTTGGGAGGTAATAAAGCGCAAAAACGATTGATGAGCTGAACCGAGGTTCCGCGTTTCTTGGCCTCGCGGTCAACGAGCGAGTTCGGCTTCACAAAGTGAGTCACGTCAGGCACATGTATGCCAACTTCGATCTTGCCATCTGGCCGAGACTTGACGTGAATGGCGTTTCCGAGCTCAGCACTCCCGTTGAAGTCGATGGTGAACGCTTTCTCCTGACGAAAGTCGCGGCGCGCCGACAGCTCGCCCTCTTCCTCCCCAGAAACGGACCACTCCTGCAGTCCAACGCTTCTCAAAACAGCGTCAGAGAACTCATCGGATGAAAAATTGTTATCCCGCAGTAGAGCGTCCGTTTCCACCTTGAGGTCGCCCATGCGACCGAGCTGCTCCACCAGGGTTCCGAAAGGGTGAAGTGAGGTAATGGGCCATCGCTTGATGCAGGCGACAAAGATGCGGTCGGCATAGTCCTGATGTCTTTCGACGAAATCCCGAGGGGCTTGCTCCGTCGGAATGGCAATGAGTGGCACTCGCTTGTCCGTAGGCTTGAACCAGACAATCTTGGGCTTTTCTGGTTGACGTGAGTCATTATGACGATTGTTGCCACCATCCCGGGCTGCGCGCTCAGCTTCTTGCTTCTCCTTGGTCGCTTGACTGCTGGGACGGAGCAGACCAAGTGTGCCGGAAAACATCTGCCCGGCAACGCGCTCAATGACTGCTACGACGTGGCCGGCGTAGAGGGGCTTTGCCTCGTCACTGATTTCCTCTTCCTCGACCAACAAGAGGCTTTGGCCCTCAACTTCCACATCATCGTTCTTTTTCTGTGTGGGCCGCTGGCGCAGACTTCCCCGTCGTCGTATTCCGCCCTCGAGAGCATTGCTGTCCTCGTTGTTAGGCGCACCTGAGCTACCCTGATTAATGGAACCAGAGCGGGTATCCGTGATGTCCTTTCGTTTCTTCTTTTCTTCCTTCTCTCGCTTCTGTGCCCAAACCTCATCAACATCGAGAAGTTCAATTGCGACAAGATCACCCTCCAGCGCGCGATTGCGGTCCTTGCTGCCGCAGATGAAAATGTCGGCATCTAGCAGTCCATCTTGGGTTGTGACATAGGCGTCACTGCGGTTTTTCTTGTTGACACGCAATACGCCCGCCACCAGCTGCCCGTCTCCAAGGAGAGCGGGGAGAGAGGCTTGAGGAAGATATGGCGTGAAAAGCGTCTTTCGCTGCTGCTGCTGCTGTTGACCCCCCATCTGTCCAGAGTGCTGAGACGACTGAAGGCCCTGAAATTGCTGCCCGCTCATTTGCGCGGCCTGGAGCGCTTGAAGTTGACTCAGCTGCAAGGGATTGAGCTGCTGTCCGTACATTTGCGGCAACATCATCTGCCCGTTAAGCTGCATAAGCTGGTTCTGTTGGCTTGGATTATATTGGAAAGCACCGATGGACGAGACGGATTGGTTCATTGAGCCACGGGACCGATGGCCAGGCTGGAAAGCTGAGGCTTGAGCGGCGCTCCCAGATGAGTCCTGGCCTTGGCCCTGATTACGCCAGTTCCCTTCAAAGTTTCGGGATCCCGTGCGTGCATGGCCTCCGCCGCGGCGGAAGTCTCCATCGCCACCTGTATTGAAAGCGCTGGAACGCAAGCCTGAGCCTCCACGGCCATTCGCAGCCATGCTTTGACTGCGTCCATGTCCGCCACGGCCCCTGGTGGGGCCTTGAACGACAATCGAATCCACGTTGGACGACACAGGCTTGTTCTCGTCGTCCATTCTGTCAGAATTCGACGCAGAAGGGCCAGGAAATTGAAAGCCGCTTGTTGTCCGTTTTTGTTGTGCAAGCTCTGCAGCCTTTCTGGCATCAGCCAAGGCTAGAGAATGTCTCCGCTGATGACCAGCACTGGAGCCTCCACGGCCTCCTCTTCCGCCAGTATTTTCTCGATTCTGTACGGGAGGGGCCTCGAAGTTGCCAAAGGTAGATCCGGAAGCGCCAGAGGAGGGCGCTGGCGGTGGACCCATACCCATCGTAGGCATTGCCGATTGATTACGGCGATGTGAATGTGTCTGGCTCGGAGGAGCCATAGGCTGCTGTCCCATCTGGTTTGGGAACTGAAAGGCATTGCCCATGGGTTGCAAGGGATTGAATGCGGCATTAGGCGCAATGGATTGACCAGGAGGTATCATGCCCATGCTGACATATTGCTGCTGGGTGGCTTGGATCTGTTGCTGCTGCTGCTGCAACAGCTCAATTTGTTGCTGGATAGCCAGCTGTTCCACTATAAAGCAGGCCCTTTGTCAGTAGCTGTAAATATAATGTCCATGCCCGATGCTATTACGATGAAATTTCAGGGAAGAGTATTGTGGCAGTGGACTTCCTCCCAGTAACTCAGGCACACATCGGCAAATAGTGTGAAGAGATGGGACGGGTGGGCTCCAGCCCAAAAAATTGTACGAAAGATAGATGTCGATGTTTGCATCAACTTACTTCCAGGATTAGCGAACATGCTCAACAATGGGGTCAGCTCCGAAGGGCTCCGTCGATGTGCAATATGAAGTCTCCTCCCGGTAGGCCCGGGGACACCGCCAGCGGCTTGCTGTTGCTGCCCCTGCGGCGGCGGCGGCTGCTGCTGCTGCTGCTGCTGCTGCTGCTGATCCATGATGGGCAATGAGAGCACACAAGCCAGAATGAGATGCACGCAAGGAGGATGGGGAGGCACGTCTGGCCACGGCCGATGCTATTATAGAATCGTTCTGCGCAGCGATAGGCTTGATGCGGAATGTGTACTGTGAATGCGTTGATGAGCGGAGGTCTAAGGAGCGCAAAATTGCTGACGCTGGGTGCGATGACAGGATGCGGCCGAAAGTATGCGGCGTGATTTGGCAGCTGGCCTCGAAAAAGTAGAGTAGCGAGCAGAATCTTCGGAGCTTCGGGTGAGTCGAAGGTGATGATGTCTGGGACGTAACTGCTAAAGGAGGGTAATGGCTTCAACGGCGGGCTCGGCAAGAGCCAAGGAGCGTTGCAAAGGAAAGGTCAGTGTGAGGGGAGAGAACTGGGTGACGATGGTTGAGAAAAGAAGGCAGCTGCGGGACAGACGAGATGGGGAGAGGAAGGGGGCCCGTTGCGAGTCCCAGCTCCGGATGAGGGAATGTAGGGTTGAAGATGGCGTTGAAGAACGGGGAGAGAAAGCAGAGGGCCAGGCTAGACAGAGGACAGGCCGTGGAGAGCCAGCAGGTTCAGGGCCGGTGAGCCTGGCAGGTCCCGTCAAGAGGGGTAGGGGCGTGCTCTTGGCGCGAAGTCGAGTCTGATAGGGGCAACGGTCATTGGCTGGCTTTGGCCGTGGGCTCGGATGCTGCCAGGTGCTCGCCATGTGTGCAGTCTGCCTCTTGGCCATCATTCCCGCCGGGGCTCAGCATTCGTCGTCACTTTGGCGGCACTTGGTGATGATGCGTTCATGCACAGACGATATCTCATTGATCAATGGCATGGCGAAGTGAGTCGTCAGAGGGAATTCTTGTTTTCTATTCATGCAATGTGGCATCTTGGCCTGGGGTCTGGAAGGGGGGGGGGGCGAAAAGCTGGGCCCTGCTAAAACGGCCAGAGCAAAACCGGCGTGAACTGACGTCGACGGCAGTGCAAGGCTAATCACTTCTCAGTATGGAGTACTGAACACCTTGGATTGGGTAGCTGCTACACACCACTGGCCGTGGTGGGGCCGGCCTACAAGCCACACACAAACGTCGCCGTTCTTGTTTGAAGGTTGATTTGAGTACTTTACCATGTACAACCAGTTTGCCGGACACACACCTGCGCCCAAAAGGTCTGGAAGACAAGCTGCAGCAGCAACGCCAAACGTCCAGTCTTTGCCGATTCGACGGACTGGCGGAGCACGCAGCCATTGAACTTTATGGCTGCCACGTCAGACGTTCTTCGAGGTTGGGGGCCCATCCGCCGCCCTGGCCTGAGAGGTGAGAGATGAGAGCGAGCATCGTCACACCAGACCTCCCATCTCGTTCATGGGCTGCTGCTGTCGCCGCCCTCGCGCTATTGTCTCTGCATCACCCCAAGCAACCGGCGCGGTTACCTCTTAGGCGTGCACTTGCAAGCACTTTGTTCCTCTTGCCCCCCTTTTCTTCCGTGGTCCTTTCTTCATAGACAATGCAGCAATTCTGGTAAGGATGCAGACCATCATGCGGGATGTCACGATGCGATAGACCGCATGTAAATGAGCCACTAGTTACCCTTGGGCGCCTTGCCGGTTGCATGATGAAACATCGACAACAGCGTGCCGCGACCCTAGCTATGTCCCGTCAGCTTCTCAGATGTTTCAAACAAACTATCTGCCTGCTTCTCCTCGATGGATCGCTTTCCAACGCCCTTTGAGCACGCTTGTTCCTGTCTTGGGCCGAGTGCCGCACGCGCCCCCTTTTCAACTGACCCCTTTTCCCCCGGGTCCTACCGCCATGTATTACAGTTTACAGCGGAGTAATAACTCTCTGTGCTTTCCCTCTGCTCGGAGAAACAAGTTCGACGTCATGTTTGCGAAAATATTTGAACGAGCCCCTGCGCATATGACAAGTCATGGAATGCGACACTAGGCGAGTCCGCATTCTACTACAGGATGTCGTTGCATTGACGTCGCTCTTGCCCGTAGAAATGCGCCCAGAACCCGCCTCGACAAACGTGGCAGGAGCATTGTTTCGGTATGTCATTTGATAGTGCTGCTCTGAAGGCATACCAATGTGCCCCCCATCGTCCGCCGGAATGAGCAATGATGTTTTTGTCATGTCTGTCGTGTTCACCATTATCGCATATGGCGCTCTTGGTACCAGGGTCATCTACAACCTTTCGGGTTTGCCCTTGCCTTGCGGTTCTCAATTGAGCCACAGACTGGATGTATGCATTTTGGAGACGTGCGATCGGCAACCCGGCAGCTTTTTTAGATACCTGGATACTTTATGTACACACCCGTATTATGTCAAGGGCGAGATCTTCATAGCCTGATTCATGCGACATGTCAACTCTGGCTGGCTGCGGATAGACCGCCAGCAAAATTAGGGACAATAAGAAGATTAGGAGGCAAAATCTCACGGGACAATTGGCTCGATGCGGGCTGTGTAAATGATCTGCGAGGGCACGTTCTGGATGCCACCGCCCTCATGAATTCTGGCAATGCACCAAATTGGTTTGTTCGGGCTTACGCAATCCTTCAACCGCCGGCTGAGCGGTGAGCAGGTGCAGCCGCGCAGTCAATCGCATCCATGTTGATGTCAGAGCGACTAGTCACGTCGAGGTTGACCTCTCGCTTGCAAATCCGGCGAAGTACGCCGTTTGGTGAGGAGACGGGGCTTGACCAACTGTTCTATCGTCAGACAGTAGGCCGCGTTTCCGCTGGGTGAGGCGTTTCCACCAAGCCCCGAGCCATGCTAGTGCTCCATGCAGCGGCAACCGAGCCGCGGGCCAGCCAGACCCGCAACTCCACAAAGCTACTGCTGTGGGGAATAACGGGCAAGAAGGTGCCCAAGTGCGGTAATAAGGAACTACCTAAAAGTACAGTACCTTACTTAGTACGGAGCACAAGAGGTTACTTTATCCTGACGCACTGCCTAACCGATGCACAAGTACGGAGCACGTCTCTCATCTGCGTTACCTCGCATCGGCCGTGCCAGGCGGCCGATGAAAGGCCGATGCACCCTATCAAGCAAAACCTTCAATTCTTCTGTGATCGATGGCTGGCACCGCCCCGAGCGACGACTTGTTCACGAGCAGGTGCTACGCCTCTGTCCTCGACTGGGCTGGACGAATCAACTTTACCACGTGACTCCCCCCTCCTTTGAACCCGCTTCTCTCATGTCTCGCCGAGAACCTGCACCTGGGCCAGCCACGACTGCCTCCAGACATGGCCAACTCGTCACCTTTGCGGAAAAGCCAGCTGCTCTCGGACGATGACCGCAGCCACCTCTCCAGCTTTCTACTCGATGGACGCAACACGGAGACCAGTCACCGCGACGCCCTGGCAGCAGCCCAGGCCGAGCATGCACGAGTGCGAGACGCAGCCATTCGAGCGTTTGAGCTTCACGAACTCAAGCAAGAACACAGCCGTATTGTGGAGCAGGAACGAAGGGAGCAAGAGAGGCTTCATACTGAGGCCATCGTCGCGGCAGAGGAGAAGAAACTGCAAGAGCTTCGAGCCAAGTCCATACCGAAGCCTGCCCCTGTTGCTCAGCCCGAGCAACAAGTTGTTCGACCCATCGAGGCACCTAGTGGCGGTGGCGGACCGGAACCCGAGCAGGCAACAACGATACCATCAGCTTCACAACCAACGGTATCGAGCGCCTCGACCTCGACCACCAAGAAGCATCCAGATGCTATCGAACTCAAGCCAGACACATTGTTCTTGAATGTTGGCACAATACAGCCACCATCAAATAATTCACTTGCATCATCGGCTGGGAAAACGACAAACAGTCAAGTGGTAACGGAACCATCAAGAAATGCCCTTCCGGCCACACAGACAGCAGCGACTCAACAAGCAGTGCCGCAACCGCCCTTGGCACCCACAAATTCCCCGTCTGATCGTTATTTGCAAATACATCAGGCCCTCAAGAAGATGCGCAAAGATGTGATGGCCGCATCGAAGCTTCCGGGATCGACACTGAAGGGCAAAATAGGAAGCATACGCAGGGAAATCCGAGTGTCCATTGGGCAATTGACAAGTGGCAAGGGCGCTAACACCCAACCGGTACGTCACCCGAAAGCTAATTACTTGCGTCGAGGAATCATGTCGCTTATTCCAGTGTATAGACAAACAAGATTTTGGGTCTCCTGAGCCAGTCAATAGATGGCAGCCTCCCAAGCCCACCCATTGATGTCGGCCAGTTCGTGGCGACAAGTCCAGATGTGCCGCATAACAGCTCTGAGATGCCATCGCTTCTCATCTACCAACTAAACATCATCGCAAAAGGCATAATTGCCCAGTTCATTAATGAGTGCGGCGCGAATCCGAAAGCTGCGGACCCTATTGGCGTCTTCACAGCTCACATTTTCTCGAATCCAGACTTTTTGTGGCAAGGCCGCTCTTTAATTGACATCCTGTTGGCCAAGTTCAGGATCGCCTGCCCCGTGTTGTTCGGATATCGAGGGAACGACAAAACAGTCAAAGGCAGACAGGCTGTTGGCTGGAAGAGGGACGGCCCTTCGTCATGGATACCTGAGCAGAACCACAATGACAGGATGGCCGGTCTGGGCGCCGGCTTCGCGGCTATATCGCTCCGAGACTTCAGCAACTCGTCCAAGACGAACCCTTACCCTCCGACAAATTACTGGAAAGCGCTCGCCAGCATTGTCAACTGCGGCCCTGGCGACATTTCCAACACCCAGCTCGTGGTGCTGCGATCCATGATCGACGGCCACGAGCAGCGCTTCCTCAACTTCTACGGCAATGCGGCTATCGCCGCCCTGAAGGTCGCCCTGATAGAAGTTCCCAAGAAGGCGCCCGCCAACTCCTCTGCAGCCGGGTCTCTTCGCGCTCTGGCAGATATGCTCCGCACGGATGCTGGTCTTGTCCTGGCGTAGGCATTTTGATACGAATTACTTGAAATGAGACGAGACAGGCAAGGGGCGGCTATTGCGGCGGCTATACTCGATATCATAACGTGGACATGGACCTGGCGTTTAAGGATAGATTTGTGGTGGTTATTTTGTCGTTACCTGATGACAGCGGTGAATGGGGGGACGCGGATTTCTGACGTCATCTACAGTCATGCGTGACAACGCGGTTCACAATCTTACAATATGGATATATGGCATTTACGGGTGCTTATGCAGTGCTGGGTGGTACAAAGGCAAGGCTTGAGCTACGCCAACGATCTATTCATGGCAGCTGTACTGTGTGATGAACGGCAAAGTCAGTTCCACGTGGAAGGAAGTGCAGCGCCGCTTTTGAATACAAAGTCGTAATGAGATGTCTGCAATCACAGGGCTTTACGCCGCCAATATCTGACAATTTTCATGCAAACGCTGCTTTGCTTCATGGGGAGATGTATGACATGAAGCCAGCCGAAAGCTCTCGAAGCACACAAGAACGTGTGACAGCTAAACCCTTCTCATCATTGGCATTGTGACGCTGTTCATTTCTATACTGGGGTTTTGAACACGTCCATAGACTGTGCGCCCTACGACTATTGGACAGTGAGTCTGCAGCCTCGACTGTATGCCATCAATGCCCCATTTGTTTGGTTCAGAAATGCGCCTCCTCGGGATGAATGAGAAGACCGCAATGGCTTATGTGCTCAATCACTTTATATCGCCTCCTCGATACGGACCGTGTACGCCGAAGCATGGCTTCTCAATGACGCTGTATCCAGGTCGCTCGGCACGGTTCTTGTCTGCGACGTTTCTGGGATGGCTGACGGGACACGAGCGCCAACCTCGCGATGAGCCCTGGGCTGTGCGGCGTTTGCGACGCGAGGTGTCCGCGGTTGGGACTTCAGTGGTGCTTCTGAGCCCGCTGGCTGGTCAAGGGGGCCATCATGTTTCGACTGCTCCGATGAGGACGCTGAGTCGGTGACTGCGCGCGTGAGTGCCTCGTTGCTGAAGAAGCGGGCAGGAATGCTCTGAATTCGCGAAAGGGACTTGGGCGATCGGAGTGAGTGCGACGATCCTTGATCGTGGACGGCTTTGGTCATGGACTCTTCTTCGTTGGGAGGATTCTGGGACACGGGGCGAGATCCGAGCGTATCCGAGGATTTTCGTGGGCGCATCCTCGGCCGGTCGCTTGCCTTGTCGGTAGTATGTTGTGCTCCGCTCATGTGATGTCTGTTTATGTCTCTGCTGGGAGGAGGATGCGATCTGCTATGCCCGCCCAATGAGCCTTGGAGTCGTCGTGCGCCAGAATTGCTGGGGTCAGATTCATCGTCCACGATGACAATCATCCAGACGCCCACCTTGCCGTTCGATCCGACGAGCGGTGTGCAGTGAAGCCATCGGGAGCGACCTGCAGGCTCTTCTTCAAAAGTATCATCTAGGTCGTCCAGAGAGTCCAGATGCGCGTCCAAGGGATGTGCGCGCTGGCTATTGTTGGGCCGACGGCGGCTGTTGTAGACGGCGGCTTTGTGACTGATAGTCAGCCACTTGACTTTGGCCGTCACGCTTTGGCCATTGGCGAATGCCTCGACGAGCTGGTCTCTCATCTGCGCCGAGCCGCCGATGCGATCTAATAAAGGAGACTGCAATATCCCTGGCACACGCATGGACGGGCTCGTGAACAATATGCGCAGTGAGGGATACGGCCGCACAAGCAGATAATTCTCGTATATGCCTGTGAGACGTCCATTATGGTTGGGAGCGAGGGACGCCGCGGTGGCTGGTAAGTCTTGGTACCCGCGTTCCTCCACAGCAACCGAAGGCCCTGATCCGGGCTGGTTGAGAACGATTCGGTTGTGGGAGCCATTTCTTTTGTGGCTGCCCCCATCTTGGAGTGAGTTGCCTCTGGCCCTGGTTGTGATCTTCTCATCAGATTGCAGTCCAGTGCCAGTCTGCAGTGGCAGACGATGCATGTCGCCTCCATGTTCGCGGATGACATCTAGTTCTTCTGGCTCAAGAATCTCGGCAAGCTGAATGAACTCAGTCTTGATTTGGGTAAGACTCGGTTTGCCGGCTTCCGCTCGTTGATCCTCATCGACAATCCGTTTCAAAGAGCCAAGATCATAGCAGCCCATGGCGAGACCGGATACGTCGACCTGCGCCCCAATGAAATATCTTATCATGCCGCGACTGTCATAGAGCGGCGCAACCTTCAGTAAAGGTCAGTCCTGCTCATAATATTCTCTCTCTCCTTTAAGAGGGGAAATTTAAATAGCGAAAGGGTAGGAAAGGCGCAAGGCAACACTGCCGACTTACCATGACGAGATTCATGAACGGTGACCCGTCTCGCCTATAGTTGAGAAATGTTTCGTAATGCTCTACACCGGCCTCAACCTTGTCTCTGATTCTGGCGATGCTGAATGGGTTACTGTAAGGACCTTGCAGAAAACGACAGTTGCGTCCAATCACGTAGTCCACACCATATTGCGTGGTTCGATTGAACTCCTCCGACATAAAGACTATGGGATTATCATGGCGAGAAGGGTCTGTGAGGCAAAATACTTCGGCTAACCCTTCAGACGCATTGCTGGGTACTCCGGTTACTCTTTGCTTGATAGACATGGATACTGTTTGTATCCAGACATGTGTGATGAACATCGGAAGATCCTCGCGCGCCAGAATATCGAATGCTGCCGATGCTTTGTCTTGCAGCTCTGGGTTTGCGGTGTTCTGCGCCTGATATGATCGCTGGGATGTGAAGTCATAGTCCGAGAGCGGCCCGAGCTGCCTCAAAACAGCGTTACTGTACTCAATAGCTCTGAGGGCCTTGAGCGCGTTAAGGAAATACGCCAGAAGTGGTATGGATGCCGGTCGATGACGGTGCAGGAAGCTGGAGAAACGATGAAGATTTGCAGAATCGTCAAAGATGGACTGCAGATGTCGATTGGAGAATAACAGCTCCGACCGTCTTTCCAGTCTATGCTTGAGAGTGCTGGTCTGCTCATCATGGATTGGCACAACGAGATCAAAGCTGCCGGGATGTAAGTCTTCCTCATTGATAGGGTCGAGTCCGTCAATGTGGCTTTGGGCGACCTGCAAGGCTGGTAGTCCTGCATCTTCATCTCCTTTCCTGTTCATTGATGCGGTCGATGGAGGAAGCGGCAATGGCCTCACGGAGAACTCTAGCTCGTCGAGGCTGGGCTCACTATGGCTGCTGTCCGACGCATGTAGGTCAATACATGTCGTAGCAAGCAATATGTAGCAACACCAGACAGTGTTGAGTGATCATTACCTCGATCCATCTGGGGAGAGCGGCGGGACAGGAACGGCCGTAGATGAGATTGTTGAAGTCATCTTAACGCATGCTAATTGATGATGTTCGTTGATAGCCGACCCAAAGGTGAAGCTGCAATCGGCCCATCAACAAGGACGAAGCGAGTTCTCATATAGGGAAAGGATGGCTCGTAGCCGGACAAGATGCTGGAGTGCAGAGCTCAGTGGGCGGCCGATGCGATTCGTTCAGCACGGCACATCCTTGGTTGTCACTACACCATCAGCCATTTTGTCATTTCCCCGAACCCCCGCCAACGATCCTCGAGAAGCGCCCGGGGAGGCAGACATCGAAGGCCAAGGCTGGCGATCCGTGGCATTGTCCGTCCAGGTGCTGTTGTGTACCTGTGGCGTGAACGGGCAAGTAGGCGACCGGTGAGTGACGAGGGATGAGGGATGCTGGTCCAAGCGTCTAGTCATCCCATAGTCTGCCACTTTGCTTTTCCCCCGTCAGCCACGCCGTGCAACGTCTTTCTGCAGCATTTGGGACGAAAAAGCAAGCAACGCGCTAGTGCAGCCTGTCATTTTCTGCTCAATTGGTCTAGTGGCAGTTCGGTGCTGCAGCCACAATCCCGACCGTTACAAGCCTCCTTGATTGGTTGGGCCGTCGTTCATCGTCATCTCTCGTAATGACCCCGGTCTCGTCGATCGGCCATCGGCCGCCGTGTTTTGGTCTCATTGACCAAGTCCTCATCCGTCGACAGCTTGCCAGAAAGCGCCGGGGGGGGGGGGGGGGGCGCTTGGCCAGTCGTCATAGCTGCCACTGTGTCAGCAATGAGATTGCATCCTTTCTCATGACGCGACAGCCAATGACGATACCCTGCAAGACGGCTGAGACATGGGTGGTCTAATTACCTCAAGTTGGTCGGCTGAACCGCGAAATCTGGGCACTGACAGCAAGAGCTATGTCCATTGGCTCACAATGTGCATCCCAAAGCTGGCAGCCAGGCTAATTATTGTTGTCCACTCCGTTACATACTCGGAACATGGAGGTACGGCGAACGGATCTCGATTCTTTTCGCTGCCAGGCACTTGGAGCGCCGTGTTAGTCCAGGGCATTGACTGCCGCAGCCAAGTACGATGAAATTGAGCAACAATATTCAAGTGGATTCTCCTATGAACTCTGAAGTGGCTGGGCTGGTTGTCCTTGCTTGCCACATGGCACTCACCCTGCTAGTATGGAGTGCGGAGTTATTGAAGCTTTTCCTCTTAAAGGACTGCATGACTTCATTGCTGGTCGTTTCGACGTCGACTAGCAATGGCAACGGCGAGCAGTGAAGCTATGCCCTTGACCTTGTCTGAATTCGCTGACGCGCTGTCTTCGCTGGACCAATTGTGAATGATGACCTAGCCCCGTCTAGGCATCAAATTTTTGCTAAACTCCAGACTGCCCGAGGTTTGGGTCACCGTCTGCTGACCAACAGGCGCGTGGGAAATTACAGCAAGCCATGGGAGCCACGTCGGGTACGGTTACGTGTTACCCAAAGCTGCAGCTGATCGGGGTGACTGGGAAACGATGACCGTTAAAATGGTCAATCGTGTTTGAACAATGATCATCCAAGAGTACATATGTCTTTACAGCACTTTGTCGGCTAATTCCAGCAGGTCGAAGAAAGCTTCACGCGCATTCTCGGCTTTGGCAAGTCCCAGGCCGAGAACCAAGATCCTTCTGTCGTCAGGAGATTTGAGGGACACGTGGCTGGCAATCTGAGCGGCGTAGAGCTGGCCTAGGGTCTCTCGATCGTCGCCGCCACCCCCGAAGAGCGTTTTCGGGTTCAGATGGGCCGACGGGAGAAGACCGTGTCTAGATTTTGGCATCTCCATCTCCACCGCGTTGGAAGACGACGCCGTCAAGGGCACCTGAATCTGTAGACGGTCAGCTCGGACGAAGATCGTCAATTTGGTGCTTGACTTGCCCATTGTGAAAGCCGCCCGTCCTGGCTGATTGTGACTAAGAGCTTATCCGTGAAACTCAGAGACGTCACCTCTGTCTCGACACCATCGATCAATCCTGTAGCCACCTTGCTGACTGCCGGGAATGAAGCCTCCCTCTTCGCCGGAAGCCGGTCCATGTGTGCTGCTATGCAATTCCGATTGCCTCGTTGCCCCTCTTCTCACTTTTTATTCGTGATTTTTTTTTGGGGGGCCAGTATTGTGTTGTTCTGGCGGATCTGGAAACTTTTATCCACCCAACTGCGGGGCAATTGGGTTCCTTCGATTCTGTCGAAACCCCCCCGCACTAGGCCTGAAGAAGTTTGAGTTTTAGCGGTCGGCGGTGGCATATTAGTTTATTTATTTACTCTAGTCTTGGAGCCAAACTGCCAGAACCTTCATCTTGAGCAAGTAAATGAGAGCATGTTTCTACCGCTGTCGCAATTGCCGGCCAAATATATCTTTCATTGGCAGCCGAGACCAAGTTTCTTTACTGCGACTTCTACCGATGTCGCAATTGCCGGCCAAATACACATTTAATTGGCAGCCGAGACGAAGTATCTTTACTGCAACGAAGTATCCTTACTGCAACGAAGTATCCTTACTGCAATGCAGTATCTTTACTGCAACGAAGTATCTTTACTGCAACGAGCTTCGCAGTAAGCTCCGCCGATCGCCATGGCAAAGTTCGTACCTCGTCAGAGGAAGCACAAGGTGCTCGCTAGAGAAAAAGCCAAAGAGAAGGCACAACACCACATCGAGGACACGAATCGAGAGGTGCTCCCGGCGCAGACTGAGCATCAAGAAAGAAAAGCTCGACTGAAGCAAGAATTGTGTTCAGATGGCGCCAAAGTCAGCAGCAAGAAAGCTAAGCGACTCGAGAAATACATCGATAAGAAGCTTCGCAAAGATGAAAACAAAGAGCTACTTGCCAAGCTCGCCGCGCGCCGAATCGATACCTCTCTTTTTGCGAGCAGCAGGTCCCTAGGTCAAGGACGAGAAACGAAGCGGCAGGCCATGTCGAGGGCTTTGCGGGAGCAGAGAGCAGGGCTGGAGGGTGATAAGGATGTTTTTCTCGAGAGAAGACAAGAGCACGCGATCGAGCCAATAGAAAATGAGTCAGAGAGTGAAGAGGGCGAGGGGGAGGCAATCACTGGCAACGGCGAAAGTCTGACACCATCCATCCCCCAATTGCTAGTTTCACACAAGGCTGCATCTCAGAATGACGGTAGCTGTCTCATTGGGTCAGGCTTGAAACGACCACTGGAGCAGGACAATGAGGGCAGGCCTGTCATCAAGAAAAAGTTAAAGCGCGGAGGGCTCAAAACCAATATTTCGCTCAACGGTCATGCGATGACTCGAAATAGTAGAGATGACGAACCCGAGTTTGAGGAATGGGATGGCTTTTCTAGCGACAGTGATGCTACCAATGTCGGCCGTTCAAACACTGGGCGTGAGACCAGCGACAGAAGCGACGAAGAAGACTCAGGTTCAGAAGAGAGTAACAGTCAAGAAGAGGTAGAAGACAGCTCCGGTGAAGACGAGTCTAGTGAGGTCGGAGAAGAAGATGCTGAAGACGACAACAAAGAGCGCTCAACTCAACGACCGTCTGCATTTAAGGCCTGGGCTTCTCGGCAACGCAACATGGCTTTGGGCCATTCCCCTCGGGATGGCCACTCTGAACCATTGCAGATTCCTAAGCCCGATAACTTTGTGCCCAGGGCACTCGAGGAAGATATGCTGCCCGCAGAGCTGCAGCCGACCAAGAACGACTCCAGGAAAGCCTTCAGCGTTCAAGTAAACAGATCAGCTGACATTCAAGAAGCTCGTTTGAAGCTCCCTGTTGTATCTGAAGAGCAGCGAATCATGGAGGCGATCCACGACAATGATACAGTTGTCATCTGCGGCTCGACCGGAAGTGGAAAAACGACCCAAATCCCACAGTTTCTCTTTGAGGCAGGTTACGGCTGCCCCGAGTCGCCCACACCAGGCATGATTGCAGTCACACAGCCTCGACGTGTGGCTGCTGTGTCCATGTCGAGGAGAGTCGCAACAGAGCTGGGGAATCATTCTGATGCAGTGGGTTACCAGATTCGATTTGAAGGCACGGTGTCGGACAAGACGGCCATCAAGTTTATGACAGACGGCGTATTACTCAGAGAAGTTGGTCGAGACATTGCGCTGCGAAAGTACTCGGCAGTCATCATCGACGAAGCACACGAGAGAAGCGTCAATACGGATATATTGATTGGGATGCTCAGTCGAGTCATCAAGCTCAGGCGAGAGCTGGCTCAGGAAGACCCAGCGGTGAAGGCTCTGAAACTCGTCATCATGTCAGCCACCTTGAGGATAGAGGACTTGACCATGAACCCCATATTGTTTCCGAAGGCGCCACCCGTGCTGCAAGTCGAGGGCCGCCAACACTCCGTCACGATACATTTTGCGCGAAAGACGCAGCATGACTATGTGGAAGAAGCGTTCCGCAAGATCATCCGGGGCCATCGCAAGCTGCCCCCTGGCGGATTTCTCGTGTTTCTTACTGGGCGCAATGAGATTTTGCAGCTCAGCAAACGCCTGAGGGCTGCGATGGGAGGCGTGCTCTCTGCGGACGGTCCAAAGGTGAGGATATCGGCAACCGAGGTCCCAATGGAAGTGGAGGACATCGAGCTAGGCGATCTGGAAGAGACAAGAATCACGGGTCTGGAGAGTGATGATGAGGCTGATCCCACGGAGGAAGACGAGGACTTCCAGGTGGAAGAGAATCAGGAAGTCGCTCCAATCAAGATGAAAATATTGCCGCTTTATTCCCTTTTGACGACCAGGGAGCAGTTCAAGGTGTTTGAGCCGACGCAGGAGGGCACACGTCAGGTCGTTTTGGCAACTAACGTGGCCGAGACGAGTCTCACTATTCCCGGGATACGTTTTGTCTTCGACTGCGGTAGGTATAAGGAAAGACGATACGACCACCGCAACGGGGTACAGAGCTACGAGATTGGGTGGATCAGCAAGGCCAGTGCAAATCAAAGGTCCGGACGTGCCGGTCGAACTGGGCCGGGACACTGCTACAGGTTGTACTCGTCGGCTGTCTACGAGCGAGACTTTCAAGCCTTTTCCGACCCCGAAATCCTCCGTATGCCCATCGAGAGCATCGTCCTGCAGCTCAAGTCGATGAAGCTGCAGAACGTGGTCAACTTCCCTTTCCCCACGCCTCCGGACCGCCAGAGTCTAGTCAAGGCCGAAAAACTACTGACGTACCTCTCGGCACTCTCCTCGACCGGCCAGATCACGCAACTAGGCAAGACCATGTCCGTTTTCCCGCTGTCTCCGCGGTTTGCAAGGATCCTGCTCGTGGGCCACCTGCACCAGTGTCTCCCGTACACCATCGCGTTGGTGGCCGGCTTGTCCGCCGCAGAGGTGTTTCTGCCCGTGAGCCAGGTGATTCCGGCTGCCACAGAAGAGGTCGAAGCGGTCCAAGTCCGCACCAACGCGCACGTTCTGGCCGAGACGCAGACAGCCAACGCGCGGCGCATCTTCAACGAAGTGCATAGAAACTTCTGCTCTCTGGACGACAAATCCGACGCCATCAAGCTGCTGCAGGTGGTGGGCGAATTCGCCCACGAGCCAACCGAGGAGTGGTGCGAGGCACGCTTTGTGCGCCTCAAGGTGCTCAAAGAGATCCAGCAGCTCCGGCGACAGTTGACAGATCTTCTCCGCAGTAACATACCGTCGCACGCCAACCTCAAGTACCAGGACAAGCTCGACCGCCCGACCTCGCTTCAGGTCAGCGCCCTGAAGCAGATGGTGGCGTCCGGGTTCATCGACCAGGTGGCCATCCGTGCCGACCTCGCGCCCGCGCCGCCAGAACAGCACAGAAGACCTAAGCGCGCCATCGACGTGCCCTACGTGCCTCTCATGCCGCTCGATGCGAGCGCCACCCTCGTGTACATACACCCGACATCACCCCTAGCGCATCGCAGCGCGCAAGAATGCCCAGAGTACATCGTCTACTCTTACCTGCAGCGAGCGTCGTCCTCGGACGCGCCAGAGTTGGGCAAGGCGGCCAAGATCCGCATGCACGCCCTCACGGACGTCACGGCCAGCCAGTTGTCCGGCCTGGCCAAGAACACAACGCTCATCACATACGGCAAACCGATCAAGGAGGTCAGATCCCCGGGGACCGACGGCCTCTACACGCGGGAGTGCTGGGTGATTCCTTATCTTCGGGCTGAGAACACGGGCGGGCAAGGATGGCCGCTGCCGGTCAAGAAAGTGAAGCAAAGGAAAGTAGCCGGCAAGGGCTGGGTGGTCGAGTAGGGCTGGGAGTATAGCGAATACATAGATAGACATTCGTACTACTTTATATGTATAAAGAAAGCGACCGTGCGCATCAAGTCGCAACAGCGTCCTTCTCACTCGCAGCCCGTCCGCTCTTCCTCATGAGATAATCGCCGCCTTTCGCCGCGCCATAGAATCCCTTAAGGCCCCTGAGCGGCCACACGTCGCCCAGCGCGGCCTTGCTCCGCGTCCTCCAGTTCCTGTTCCGCTCAGCCTCCTCGGCATCTACATCGACCTTGACCTTGTCGTACACGCTGGGGAGGTGGGTTGCGCCACAAACCACCCTCAGAGCATCATACGACGCCCTGTCGTAGTTTGCCCAGAACTCGTCCTCGGGATAGTATGCGTGGGCGTACAGCCACTTCTTGCCGCGCAAGTCCTGGACTTTTCGCTCGAGCGCGCGGTTCAGCTCGATGACGCGTCTGCGCGACCGGCTCGGCAGAGGGCCCCAGACGCCAAAGTTCATGAGCTCGCCCGGCGTGCTGGCGTCGGCAAAGCTCGCGTGCAAACCGTGATGCGAGTCTGGGTCGGAGCGACGTACGCGTAGCGGACACAGCCAGAGCGGGTAGATGGCGAATGTGTCGTGCAGCCAGGTCTGGAAGTGCGCTGCTTGGTCGAGCGGTACGCCAACGTCCTGCACCATGTAATAGTCGGCGAGGCCGGAGCGGTGTACGGCCCGGTACATGATGCGCGTGTGCATGAATCTGTCGAGGAGGTAGCGCGTGATGCGGTTGAAGGGCACGAGGAAGTATTCGAAGGAGTATTTGCCGACCCAGAAGCCGCCGCGGTCGTACCGGAACAGGTAGTCCACCAGTGGCACGTAATCTTGCATGGAGTTGTCTGCTTCCCTTCCCTTCCCAGCCTTGTCTCCGTTGTTTTTGTTCTCGCGCAAGATAGCCGATACTTGGCGCGCGCGGATGTAGAACCAGGGATCCCGTCGAGCCGTGAACGTCCTCGGTCGTGTGTCCGTCGGCAGATGGTCCACCATCTGCCCGACACAGATGAGGGTGGTCTGCGCGTCAAACGTCACGGCGTCGACGAAGTCGTTGCTCTCGTCGTCACACTCCCTCCGCATGGCCGCCATCGATTTCTCGGCCGTTGCAGTATTGTAATACCGCAACTTGACGTAGGGCTTCGATGGCCGCAGCCGAATCTCCAGCAACGTCACCACGCCGAGCGTGCCAAAGGCCGACGCAGCGCCCCAGAAAATGTCAGTCCTTTCCTTCTTGGAGGCCTTGGTGACCTTTCCATTCGCCAGCACGATCTCGATGGCTTCGATGGTGGTGTCGAAAGCGCCGTGGCGAAACGAGCTACTCTCGCCTGATGTGCCTGAGAAGCCACCACCAACTGTGATGCCCGGAAACTCCATGACGACGGGCGGAATCAGCCCGTGCTGTAGCGTGGCGTGCACGAGCTGGTCCATGGGCACATTGGGCTCGACGAGAGCCGTCCTCTTGACGGTGTCGACGGCCAGCACATGGTCAAGGCGGGTTGTGTCGACTGTGTTGTCGGCCCTGCGCTGCGACTTGCGCGTGCTGTTGGTCGCGCCATGGTAGATTCGAAAGGGTTTCTGCCGCTGATGGAAGCTGTGGACCTGGCTGGCGATGGCCTTGACGGCAGCATCGTGAGCTTCCATGATTCGCGTGCAGCGCGTCGTTGGTCGGCCTGGGTGGAGTGTAGGACGGGGGGATATCGGATATCGGATATCCACCGTCCCATGATTTGTCAAGGAACGCTCCTTCCGTTTCGACTTGGCGACCACGGCCATGGGTCCATGGCACACGAGCAACTGGATTATCACTGACTTGGGCATCGAGCACATAAGAGGTCGAATTATAGAGTGCATGCTGGATTTACTTGCCCGCACATATACACCGTCACGGCTGTACTCGAGCGTGGGTGGCATTGAGGTGCCATGGACTAACTTGATCAGAACACAGCAACATGATGACATGACAATGACTCCGTCGCGCCGCATCGACGCTGACCCTCTAGATTCCAAGCGAAAGGAGGAGACGTGGCTCCTGATCATGTCGTCCTGCCCATTTGCCCTAGCAGAATGTAGGCTTTCTGCCATGCGCTGCCACGACCCCAGACGCGTCCAAACCAAAACCTCGCCAGCTCTGCTTGCCACGATAAGACCATCACCACCTCGTCCGTCGCTCCACGTCGTCTGCGGTTTCACCTCAAGGGCCCTCACATCAGTGTGACCTTATCTCCGACCCCCCCGCGTAGGTTGACGAGGCTGGCTTCCATACGTCCTCCTCCTCTGCATCTTGTCCCTGCTCAACGACTGTCCCAAATTGATATCTACACGCGGCGGGGTCGGAAAGCCGAAGCTCTTGGCCACCTTTGCCAAATCCAGCTTGTTCACATCATACACTGACCGCAGGCTGTGGGCAGCATATGCGTGGAGATATGATCTGAAAGCCTCTTTGGCGCTCTGTTGCAGGTAGTAGTTCTTGCCGATGAGTTTCTCCAATTGCGACTGCACATTGACAATCTTTTTGGTGGGAAACTCGAATTCTACAACGGGTACGCGGGCTGTCTTTAGGTGTGACAGGAAGCCAACCTCGTTGGGTTGGAGAAACAGTAGACTGCGGCCCTTGGTGTTCGCACCACGAGCGGTACGGCCGACTCGATGGATGTAGTCGCGCGTGTTGTCCGGGGGATCAAATTGAACAATGAAGTCGACAGCAGGGATCTGCACCGGCGGTTCATAGTCAGCTGCCATGCACGCACGAGCAAAACTTGGGGGGAAAACAATACTAGAGCAGCAACTCACATCCAAGCCTCGCGCCGCCACGTCGGTGCATACCAATATGCCGTTGTCGGCGTTGCTGAATTCGAAGAAGGTGTTTGTTCGCTTCTGCTGCTTCTGCTTGCCGTGGAGATCCAACACTGGACAATCAATGTAGTTGAGGAGTTCGCCATAGTACTTGACCGAGGCGCAGCTGCTCAAGAACACAATGACTTTCTTCTTTTTGGCCTTCATCCTTCGGAGAAAGGAGAAGAGTAAGATGAAACGCTTGTCGGCGTCACAGAGCACGTAACCTTGTTCCAGCCCGTCCACTGTACTGAACTGCTTCTCTTCGTCCACATTAATGTAGAGAGGCCCCGGCCGGAGCGAGATTCGGGCCAGATCCTCTGCACGCGCGGGGAATTAGCAGCTCGACTCGACACAATGCGCAGACATGTGGCCGCCAGGTCAACAACGTACCGACTTTGGTGGTCTGTGTCGCAGAGAATAACATGGTCTGACGGTCGTCATTGGCCAATATCTTGACAATCTTCCGGATCTCGTCCTCGAATCCGACCTCCAATATTCGATCCGCCTCGTCAATGATTAATGACTTGAGGTTCTTGTACACGAATGGAGTGCTGAGTAAGTGGTCCAATAACCGCCCAGGAGTGGCAATCAGCAAGTTGACGCCCTTGGACAGCTTCTCCGCTTCGGCTTTCTTGTTGGCGCCGCCAATGACGATGCCGTACGTCTGCGAATGATGCTGCATGAGTTCGCGCGCGACACCGAAGATCTGAAGCGCCAGCTCGCGAGTGGGCGACACCACGATGATGCCTGTGCCGTTTCGAGGCTTGAACCGCAGGGCGCTGAGGATCTCAACGGCGGGAATGAGAAAGGCGAGTGTTTTGCCGGACCCTGTCTTAGCAGCACCAAGAACATCTTTGCCAGCCAAGAGGGGTGGGATGGTCTGCACAAGCCACAGGTCAGTCATGCGGATGTGGTAAGCTTTGGGCGCGCGCAGAATGCGCTGGTTTGCGATACATACGGCTTTTTGTATCGCTGTCATCTTGCTTATTCCCATCTCTCCAATAGCCTTCAGTGTCTTCTCTGACAGCTTGAGGTCCTCGAACAGCTCCGAGTCGGCTGAGGGAGGGAGTATTGGGGTGCCGTCGGTGGGAAGATGGCCAACCGTATCATCGCCGTCTTGCTCCGGTTCCCCGGCGGCCGACTCACTTTCAGCATCGTCAATGTTGTCGTGGACAGACTCATCTTCTGACTCTTCCGCATCGTCGCTGGCGTCGCTGTTGTCTTCGCTCTGGCCGTCATGATCTTCCTCCTCAATCTCGACCTTGGGCGGGTTCTTGGTCTTCTTGGTCTTTTTGCTCGTGGCAGCCACATCGACAACGGGCTCGGCGCCACTGCGCTTCCGCTTCTTGGCAACTCCGTCGCTCATGATACAGCACAGAGGCCACTGAAATTTGAGCAGAAAATATGCGGATGGGGTCTTGGACGTGACCCTCGCTTTGCTGGTCACAGAGAAAATTATACGTGACGGGTGCGCGCTTGTCGATAAGGTTTCTTTTACCAAAAAAAAAAAAAAAAGAAATAAAAAAGGGTCTCTATTACTGTAGTAGGGGGAATCCGCCCCACCATAATAGTGACTTGCTGCTTGTAGTGGGAAAGTGCCCCATATTTCTGAGCGCCTGTCTGTCTGGCTGGAGCCGTAAGAGGGAGAGACTGGATCAAGGTGTATTAATTACTCTACTTGAAATGTTTGCTTGAATGAATAGCAGGCATGCAAAAATCGCGATGCTTGACCTTTCTTCTTCGGACATGTGTTCGCAGGAGAGACCTCCAACAGAGGAGTCTTCTTTATGAGCTCCGGTAGTAGCGCCGAAACGTACTGCTTCACTATTCTGCGTCTTTTTAATTTACCCTTCCGGATTTGTTTTTCACAGCTTGCTGCTGGATCTCAAGTAGACGCTTGCCAACTTCAACTGGTCCACAGCTTCCGACACCATCTCGTCGACAATTTCCCTGGCAGGTTGAATCTTGGTGATGGCACCGGCCACCTGGCCCATGATGTGCGGAAACTCGATATCCTGGACATCGTTTTCGAAGTCGTGCTCCAGCGGGATGACGCCCTTGTCGCACAAGTCCTGGGCAGCGTTGCCTCTGTCCCTCCACGCCTGCAGGTAAGGATTGATCCTGGCCCGCAGAGGCCGCCCCGTGAGGACAACAGTGCGCTCCGTCTCCGAGTACTCGCAGTCGACGACAGCCTGCTTGTGCTCGTCGGCACTGCCAGCTTCAGTGGAGGCAACGAAGCGCGTGCCGACCCAGACGCCCACAGCGCCCTGCATGAGGGAGCTGGCGAGGCCCTTGCCGTTATGAATGCCACCGGCGGCCAACACCATGGCGGTCTCGCCCTTGAGCATCTTGGGCCTATACCGACGAGCGACCTCGACAATAGCAGGAATGAGAACCGAGTTGGCCACGTCACCCGTGTGGCCACCGCCCTCGGTCCCCTGGCCGCAGATGATGTCCACGCCCCGGTCCAGGGCCTTGACGGCATGCTTGGGGTGCCCGACCATGTTCATGACCAGGATGCCGTGGGCGTGGAACTTATCAATGACGGCCTTGTCGGGGACGCCCACGGCCGACACGAACAAGCACGCACCGCTCTCGATGATGAGGTCCACCAGCTCGTCCAGCTTGCCGTGCGTGTAGTCATGGTTGGTCTTGCGCGCGCCGCCCCCAATCTGCGGCAGGGCCAGGTCCACGCCGAAGGGCGTGTCGGGCCGCTCAAAGTTGGCCTTTGCCGTGGTGATGATATCCCGTAGCTGCTGCGGAGTGTACTGGAAGCCGCCGATGACGCCGAGCCCGCCGGCGTTGGAGACGGCCGCGACCAGCTCACCGCCTGATGTGTGCGCCATGCCCGCGAGCAGGATGGGGTGCCGGATCTTGAGCAGGGTGGTGAGAGGCGTCGTGATGGGGCCGGTCGCCATTTTTTCTGTATTTCTTTCCTCTCGTGGGGGGGCGTATTACGATTGTGTCTTTGAATTAGATGAGAAGCTTTGCGAAGAGCCAGAAAGCTGGTGTTGATAAGTCAAGTATTTGTCTTCCTTCTGGGGAGGAGACCAACAGAACTGGGTGAGAGGCGGGAAAACAAAAAAGGACATGAGAGGGCCCTGTCAATACAGTCCACGCTAGCAGAACGTCAATCCGTTCAATTAAATGATCCCCTTGACCGAGCCCGTCCGAGGCCGCGGAAGCGGGAAACGTAACATGACAAGACAAAAGACGATGGAAATGATAGAGTCGGGAGTGGCGGAGACGCGGGGCAACCGCGATGCCGTGGCGGCTGTGGCGGGGCAGCCGAGGCACCAGCCCCGTGCCTCTGGGAGTCAGTCTGCTTTGCGTTGCCATCAGCTTGTGCTGGACCGAGTGCCTGCCTGATTGGATTGATACGGTACATATCAGGGGTCATGGCCATGCTATCGAACATGATATGCATCTTCTCATCATGTTGACCAGAAAACTCCATATGATTTAAGTTTGCATACCGCTCACCTCTACACACTTGTACATAAAGTACTTTATGCTCGCTAATCATAACACAGGGAACTAAATATAAAACAGTGCAAGAAAGTCGCGCGATTCTTTGTTGTCATCAGCATGACTTTGTGAGCCTCGAGTCCTCCATCGCGTACGCCGTAATCGCACCGCAATCACCCAAATTTAGGTAGGCGCGCGGCGTGGAACGTGTTCGCATCCTCGACGACTGGGGGGAATGGGATGTCTTTCGTCTTCATGTCCAAATCCGTCTTGACTTCGATGACTTCTGGCTCGAGCGCTAGACCGCGATTCAAGGCAAGCCGATAAGCGGCAGCCTTCTTCCTCGCCAGATCTTGCTCTTCTTGCTCTCGCAGGCGATCCTCCTCGGCCCGCAAGTCTTCCATGGAGGCCATCCCTACCGGTGTGACTCGCTCGTTTTCTCGGGAGTCAGTCGTGGTCACGGACTCCAAAGTTGATCTTGATACGGTTCTCGACCCCGAAAGTTGGCCGTCTTGCGCTTCGGCCGGTCGCTTGCCCTTGCTCGTCCTGGTCCTGGCGCTGCCGCTACCGCTGCCATCGTCTCGTCTGACCATGTCGTAGGTGATTTCGTCATCCAATGGGATGGCATCTTCCTCACCCTCCCCATCACTCGGAAATAGGTCGCCTCTCGACCGGAAGGAGTCCGAGGTGCCTTCTGAGCCTGTCGTGCCACTTCGCTGTCGCGGCATCCGCAGCACCTGTCCATAGTCGGACTCGTCGTCGTCATCGTCATCATCATTATCGCCCTTTGGCAGTAGCGGTGCGGTGTCTCCCTCGCCGTGCTTGCCCGGATGGTCCTGCAAGTCCGCTGCGCTGGGCTTGTACCGCAGGGTGCCGCCCATCTTCCACGGCAGCTTGCTGAGCAAGCCAATGGGTTGTGTGCTGGGGATGATGGTTGAGTCGTCGGCATGGCTGGTTTTCCTCCTAACAGCGCCGCGGGTGCCGTAGCTCATGCCTCGTTTGCGGCGCGGCTGCTCTGTCGTCTCGGCGGCGTGCTTCTTTCCGACGCTGCCCGTGCCGGCGAGCAGACGGTCCCAGTCCTCGCCAGTCCAGCTGCCCAGGAGGCCACTGCCGCTCTGCCCCTCCTCGTACCAGTCATCGTAGAAATCGAAGCTAAACTCGGCGCGGTCGCGGGCGCGCTGACGCTCTCTCCGTCTACGTAGCCGCTCTTCGGGGTCACCCAGACATACCGTCGTGCATTGCTCGATGGAGGCCACGACGGATGCGAAACAAGGGTTGATGTAATTTTGCTGAAAGGTGAAGATGCCCGCAGCTGCGTTCTCCGTCACCGTCTCAGCATCGTGGGCAATCTGGTTCCAGCGTTGGCGAAGTCGAGGGTCTTCGAGAAAGGCCATGACGGGCCCGGCAAATCAGAATGCCGCGGCTTTTGACACCACAGGCGAGGCCGGCGAAGTGGGCGACATGGGAGTATATGAAGAGTTGAGCGGGGAAAATGTGACGACTTGTTCCACAGATCTGATCAAACCAGAGACCGACGAAAACGGCCAGAGGAGGAGATGTGAGCTCTTCGTCCTGATGGAGGTGATGGTGGTGGTGGTCGATGTTGTTCCTGCTTTTTCACTTGGCTTCAAAGGCGGAGTTTCTGGATCAGAATGCGCGTTGTCAAATTGACCGTCACCATACGAGGACACAACGTCTGTCGCGACAATGGCAAGGTCAAGATGACGAAGGTCAGACAACGGCACGTGGGGCTAATCGTGATTTAGGCTGTTTTGGGGTGGATCGCGGTCCATTTGCATGGGTGCCTAGCCTAGGCCTCGGGTCAAGCTTGGTTGGTTGGTTGGTTGGACCAGACACTTTAGGATGATAAGGGCTGTGTCAAAGTCGTGCAAGAAACAGGAAAGCGTGTCTTTACCAGGAGGTTATCGTCTTCAAGGAAAGCTCAAGGGAGCGAGAGTGCAGATTCTAGGAGTGAACGGGTGCACAAGGTGCAGACGTACATATGCTGTTGTTGTCTTTGCAGGCGCGTGAAGCTGTGTACTAATTAGAAGAATCCCGGGCATTTGCTTAGCGGTTCGTGGGGCTTGCGGGACCTCAGCAGTCACATGACAGTAGTGTGGGGTCAAATTGTTATTCCCGCAAGCGTTCATTCCTGGGCCAAAAACGAACAAACAACCAGAGTCTGTCCCGTTCAATCCTCTATCCCGGAGCCGCGGAGGTCACTCCTCCCAACTTGATTCAACCCTTGACTTGCACTTGATGAGCTGTGCGAGCACGAACTCGTCCGTTGGCACGTCGCTCAATGCTCCGGCCCACTGAAAGACGTAGGACTACATCAAGCTGCTCACAATCGCTGAATGCCCTCTTGGATGACAAGTACGAATGAGATTTTGTTGCCTCGTCGCCTTCAGTGCGGGGGCCGCCTCGCGAGAGCGTCGTACCTTGCAAAACTACCCCAGGTTTTATGTTCCGAGATACGAGGCTCATTCCCAACTGTCCGTCGGGGAAGGTTGGATGGAGCCAAGGAAGAGCTGACGGAAGAGACTCGAGGGCCAAACACGTCAAATGCTTGGTGATGTGGCTTTCTATAAAACCTATGGGTTGGGACTTGTCTATTCCACACCACCGTGGACACGACGGCAGAGGCTCCTCTCTACATCGGACATTGCAGTCCGAGATCCTCCACAGCATAAGGTCACAGCAGGCGGATTGGTGGACTTCCCCGTAGTGTCTCATGCATTCTTCACGGGTGAGGAACGAGCCTGCGTCAGGATGATCTCAGCACTGCCAAAATTTGCAGTGCGGTATGGTCAGTGACGCTTTTTGAATAACTCGAATTATTACTCAACATCAAGCCCTCGGCGAGATGGCTGAAATGGGATCCGAAAAACTCTCGTCCCTTGATGCTCTGCTTCCTGTAGAAGACACACAGGAAGCAGGATGAGATTGAAAACCTTGGCAATGACAGAGCGGCTCGATCTCGTCAGTCGTTGGCCAAGATTGACGGTTTTCGAGATCTTCGTCAAAGGGTAAGTCATGGCTCTTTGGACGACAAGACACATCGTATCCTCTCGCGAGCCCACGCAGTCTTCGGACTCGACAGCAGCGCGTGGCTACAACCTGGCTGTCAATCACAACGGTGATGGTGTGTCGAACGTAGACCCCCATCAGGCCATTTCTGCCCATCGCAGGTCTCGCTGGCAGTAGTGCTGATGGAATTGACTCTCGCAAATTCGTTCAAAGAAACGGCTGGTTTTCACCAGATGCGGCCGCTTGAGAAGTCTGGCGGACGTAATTCTCTAGAACATGTAGCATGGACATTCGCCCGTGCAGCTGCTGCTAATATGAGAGGCTTGAGTCGCCTTCCCTTCGGCACGATCATTGAGAAATTTGGCTGTGGCTCCCGGTCACGATTTGAGTACCAGTGATGAAGTAGGTGTGCTCTCGGTGTCGAGCGTGTTCAAGTTAAGATCGAGTGGAATTGACACACGTCTGCCGCGGGTCTGGCCGTGCCGAAGACAACGCCACCCAACAACTTGGTCAGCCAAACCCGAATCCTCCCCTCCCTCCCCGAACCGAGCCACACATCCCGGATGATTGGAGATGCACCGGAACCACTACCGTGATCCGGGGAGCCAGGATGCCATCATCGTCCGTCCGTCCGTCAGGCACGGCTAGCCAGGAGGCTCGCAATATCTTGGCACGACAAATGCCTCAGTCACGTCTTTTGGACAGCCGTCCAGCACACGTTCACCTCAAACACATCACCTACACCAGAATCGGCCACTCAGAGATCACTCACTGACTGAGGCGCCAAGACTGATGAAACCTCATCCATCTCCTCATTTTCCACAACATGCCTCCAGACCCCAAACTCCATCTCGACGAGTCCATCCCGTGGAGTGAGCCCCCTTGGCTCCGCGGCGTCCACTCACCCTACTACAAGTCATCGCACAAGACGCTCCAGTCAAACGTGCGCGCCTACGTCAACACGCACATCCTCCCCTCCTCGCTCGACCGGGAGGAAGCCGGGTCGGCCCCCGCCCACGACGCCGAGAAGTTCTGCCGGTCCGGCATACCCTTTGCTGATATCCCGGCCGCGTATCGACCGGGAGATATTCCCGACCTCGCAGGTATTCCGCACGGGGACCTGGATGCCTTCCACATGCTGGTCTTGAGTGACGAGTTGGCCCGCGTGGAAGGGGGCGTGGGCATCGCTCTGGCGGGCGAGAGAACGCCGGCTTCCCTATCATCATGAACAATTTCAACGTGGAGCGCTTCCTACTAGCCGTGGCGTGCAACCGCAAGGCGCGGTCGTGCCTCGCATTAATATTTCTTTATACCGAACTTCTTTTTTTATAAGGGGGCCATACAAAATGTCAAGGGACTGTACTATGGTGCGTTGCCGAATGAGAGACAGAGGGTACGAACATCCGCCAAGTTTAAAAAGTGAACATAGTAGTGCCCCTAGGTGCCCGTCCAAATGACTTAAGCATTGAAGGTATCTTTAGACCTTCTTGCGCTTACTATCCTCTGATACACCAGCACCAGCCAAAAACGTGATGCGGATAGCAGTGTTCAATATTGTGAAAGCGAGGTTTCCCCAGTCGACGCCCCGCATGGCCACAAAGGACAAGCGATGCTGCTGCTTCAGGCTGAGATACAGGCTAAGCAGCATAACGACGTCGATAAATAGCACACCGGCATTGGTGACTCTCCAGACGGCAATTTCATCGGTGACGCGAAGGGCTCCACCCTGAACGATGGCCACAAATGAGAAAAGGGCAGCCAATTGGTGGAATAGAAATCCTTGGTCCGGGTTGTAGGCGGTCATTTCTTTAGGGACGAAGGAGTCTAGCATTACGCGAGGCATGAATGCGGCGGCTAAAACAGTCGGCAGTAGAGTAATGGGGTCAATCCATTTAAACCAAACATGATAGAATATATGAATTCGGGCCATGATTGTCGCAAGAGAGGCACTGTTGTGAAGCAAAACCAAATGGTTAAGCCTATAGAAAGCGGGATAGAGCGGAATAAAAGATAGTAAGGAAGAGATGTGTTGAATGAGGGGGTAATGGGGATGGAAAGAATAAAAGAGAATGGTCCCAAAATAACCTGTTTTGCAAACAAGGCACTCATGTAATACTACTGTGCTTAGGGCTGAAGTACTGCACCGTGCACGCAATTGGAGGCCAGGCTTGCCATAGCCACAGTTTGCTCGATAATCTTGGCAGTACAGCCTGCGGATCGGATATTGGCCGAAAGTTGGGGTCCGGGCTGTCTCGGCTCGGAAGAGTGAGATCCGAATTTTGACAGCACCTCTTTTGCGTAATGGAGTGGTAGAGCTGTTTATCTGGACGCTATACATCGAGAAACTAAGAAATGAAAGATAGTGGGATTAGCTCTAATGGAGCGACTGCCCTTGGACCTGGTATTCCTTTACGCTTGTTCAGGCATTGAATCCCATGATAGATACCTATGTACCTAGGTAGGTAGGCACAGGTCTTCTGTCCCTACCTACATACCATAGGTATGTAGGTACTATGGTATGTAGGTAGGTAAACTGACCAAAGTAAGCTCCCCATCTTGGTTCCCCTGTTGCTCTCTCCTGCCCGTGCCCAAAACTTCTCCTTCTCTCGAGCTCCATCTTCGTTCCGAGGTGACTGCATTTCGCTTGCCTTTCGTTTCCCCTCATTCAGTCAATTATTCAGATACTGAACCATGGCTGCCATCGCTTCAATGGAAAAAGCTGTCGGGCCACAACCCCAGACTCAGAACCAGATTGAGCATGCGGACAAGCACGAGCGACCGGACGACGACCACCGAGCAGAGCCTGTCCATAATCATGTACCCCCAAAGCCGCCGTCGCCGCCCAAGGGCCTGCGCTTCTGGGCCATCTTCGCCTGTCTTTGCGTGCTGGCCTTCATCTCTGCTCTGGATGTCGCCATCATCACCACGGCCCTGCCTACAATCATTGCCGAGATCGGCGGATCTACTCAGTACATTTGGATAGCCAATTCCTTTGTCGTGGCTTCATGCGTCTTGCAGCCTCTGTGCGGTCAGCTTGCCGATGTCCTCGGCCGCCGAATCCCTTTACTCTTTTCCGTTGCCTTGTTCATCGTGGGCAGTGGAATTGGCGGCGGCGCGACGGGTCCTACCATGTTGATCATTGCGCGTACTGTACAGGGCGCCGGCGCCGGCGGCATCAATGTTCTGATTGACATTGTTTGCTGTGACCTTGTGCCCATGCGCGACCGCGGCAAGTATCTTGGTTTGATGTTCTCTGGGGCTGGGATCGCTGCTGCCCTCGGCCCTCCCGTGGGTGGCGCCTTGGCTGAGACCAGTTGGCGCTGGATTTTCTACTTGAATCTTCCGATATGTTTCCCCGTCATGCTGGCACTTGCTGTCTTCATGCGCGGCGTCAAGACTGGTGTCAAGGCCAACACGCCTCGGCAGGGGCTCCTCCCGCGTCTTCCTGGTCTTCGCCAGTTGGATGTCCTCGGCAACCTCATCTTCATCCCCAGCATGATATCGCTGCTTTGGGCCATCATCATGGGCGGCACCGAAATTGCTTGGACATCCTGGCGCATCATCCTCCCCCTCGTGCTTGGCTTCTTCGGCTGGCTCGCCTTCCACGTTCAACAGTCATATGCCACGAATCCTAGCGTCCCATCGCGTCTGTTCGCCAACCGCACCTCGGCTACGGCCTTTGTGCTGACATTCACAAGCTCCATCATTCTACAAGCCATCACCTACTTCTTTCCCATCTATCTACAAGCCGTGCAGGGGACAACAGTCCTCGAATCCGGCACATTCTTCCTCCCGTTTGCTGTCCCCTCGCTTGTCTTCGCCGTAGCAGGTGGCACCATGCTAAGCAAATTTGGAGCATACAGACCCCTTCAAGCTCTGGCTTTTGCCATCATGGCAATTGCTCTGGGTCTCTTCACCAAGCTAGACGGCAATTCGTCAAAGGCTATTTACGTGGTATTCGAACTGATAGCCAGTGCTGGTGTTGGTCTAGTAATGCCCATACTACTCCCTGCTATCATGGCTGGACTCCCCGAGGGTGATGTTGCATCGTCTAGTGCTGCATACAGTTTTATAAGAAGCTTTGGCTTTATCTGGGGCATTACACTTTCTGGCATTGTGTTCAATGCCGTCTTTAGTCACAATATCGACACAATCTCCGTGCCTGATTTGTATCCGCAACTTGAACGAGGCGCGGCATACGCTTTTGCCAGCCAGGTTCATCACCTTCGGGAGAACAACACGCTGCCTCCTGAAGTGTTGGACGGAGTCGCTCACGTGTTTGTATTGGGTCTCAGAGCGATCTGGTATTTCTGCTTAGGTGTTGCCATCTTCAGCTTTCTCGCTGTTCCCGTGCAGCGAGGCCTGGAGCTCAGAACTGACTTGGATACTGAGTATGCCATCGACTCCTCTTCCCAAGGTCCGAGAGCAGATTTGGAGGCAAAACCTCGCACGGAGTCTTCACTCGTCGCGTCTCAGTAGGGCACCAAGACAAGTGTCCCGAAAAGATAATGAAACGATGGTCCTCTACTATTACATCAAGCGATCAATGGCTGAAGGCAGGGTGACGGCATTCAAGATGCGTTACACTTCAAGGAGTTCTTTTCCATTCGGAAGGTCGATACCGAAAGTTGGTGAGTCCTGTGTCTCGACAATTGAGAGAGATGCCCACGCCAAGTCCACAACTTGAAACTTTTAGACACGGCCTTCTGCAAAGGGCCAGACAGATCTGACCTCTGGCTCGTTCGTCGAAGGAAGTCTACGGAGGCCTGAACGCTGCCGCTCAAAGCTACGACATGTCTTGCCTCCCACCATCATAGATCATGGCCACGACGAAATCCTCTACGCATTATAGTTTCGAGCATCGTTAGTTGAGGATTGATTCTAGTGGGCCCATTTATTGCGTGCATATTTGGCAGGGATGCTGGCCACTCATGTCCAGCGCATTTACAAAATCGAAATATGGCAGGGACATATACTGTAAGAAATGTGATCGAGATACTTGTCACAACACATGGATATCGGCCAGACGTGTCTGAGCTACAACAGACGGGTGACTTTCACACTATTCTAGGGATAGACAACTGGAGAGGAATTTTCGTTTGAGCTGCTCCCTCTGTCATCGACCGTATCACGCAGCCAGAAAGCAAATAGACAATCGAAGAATAAGATGCAACTCAAGTGGCGATCAATTCCCGAAGCCCATGTTCCAACTATACCCCAGACAGCATTCAGAACTTATCGTTTCACAGTAGAACCTATTGATGTAATTTGTGGCAGAGGGTACATCGGTCCACGGCTTGCAATTCTGTGATAAGAGGTTGATGTAGTTATTACGTGCTGGTTCTTTCTTGTTTTCTGGTGGATTCGTCATAGTTAAGTGGAATTCATGTTAATTTTTAGTGTGATGTTCAAAGATGGTTGTTCTCCTCTGCTATCTAGTTGGGTGTTTTTGCCCTTATATATGTTAAATTCATCCTGCTGTCTGCCGGACCAATCGTGTCGGATCCGACTGCCGCTCGTTGCGCCATGGGTGCCTGAGGCAGGACTGCTGCGACATGATACACTAATTCAGCTTCTCATTTTCGTGATATTACGCGACTACACTATCTGCAAGTATCACACATCATGGAGAGCTGTGGTCTTCAGAGCGAAGATATTCCTTTGACGATTCGCCATGTCGTTCCAGTACGCCCTGGTGCGAGAGACATTTGGGAAGCCCCTGATGGACAATCAGGTGATCCGGAGGAAGCTGGCCGAGATGGCGCACAGGATCGAGGCTCACTGGGCCTGGCTCGAGCAGCTCGCACATCACATCGATGAGTCCGAGTCGGGGTGGCAGGATGGTCGCATCGCAAGCAGGGTGGCCCTGCTCAAGGTTCAGGGCGGACAGCTGATTGAGCTGGCGGCCAGAGAGGCGGCGCAGATTTTTGGAGGCGCCGGTTACCAGAAGGGTGGTCCCGGGGCTGCCGTCGAGCAGATTAATCGCGATTTGAGGATGCTGGTGAGTCACGAACAGCTTGTATTCCCTTCACCATGGTGTGTCACTGTCACAAACCTGTTTGACCCTGATTGTGTGCCTTAGGTCGTCGGGGGTGGTAGCGAAGAGATCATCGCCGATCTGGCTGTGAGGCTGGAGCTCGCCACCATGGAGGCGGCCAAGTTGTAGCCATTTGGGAGTCGTCTACCTGTTCTTCTCTTCCTTCCTCGATTGATCTGATCTTGAGAATAAGGGACTGGGCACATTTATTGGGAAGAGAAAGAATTTGAAGGAGGAAACATACACACGCACACACACACACATAAAACACGTTAGACAGTGAGATGGACCATTTGGAAACAAAGGGAAGAGGAGCGGAAGAGGGTAAGAAGCAGACGGTGGGGGAAGCGCGAGGTCACAGAGACAGGGAAGAGACAAATACAAATCAAAGCATCGTATGATGCATTTTCCGAGTTGTCCTGTCGTCAAAAAAAGACATCAAAGCGTACAGCTTCGGGTAGCAGTTCTCCGGACTGCACAACACCCGATGCATGAGGCCGGCCACGGCTGCATGCACTCCTCACCACGATGTTGCCTTGACGGGGGAAAAGCCAGCCAGCAAATCATGGCATCTGTCCTCGTGACGCGTCCCAGACACGGAGCGGTCGGCCGCAGAAGCGCACTCGCATTCGGGCTCATCAGATGGCATGGGGAGGGTAGCATTTTCTCCGAGCGACGCCGCGTACCTGCCTCTTTGCTCCCGACTTGTAGATTGTGGTACAGAAAAGCCGCCCGTCCCTGTGTTACACATGCCTCTGCCTCTGTTTCTGTCTCACTGTCTCTGTGTGTGTGTGTGTGTGTGTGTCTCTCTCTCTCTCTCGCCATGAACGGTGGCTGCTACTGTGTAATATCGCACGCAGAGAAAAGTCGGCGGCAGAGGACGCTAGGATACGATCATGACAGTGACCAGCGGCAGCAACAGCGGAGTTCGGTTTCAATACCGACCTAGGCTTAAACACCCTCCTCACTCACTTATGCATTGCCTTTGTATACATTACGTGGACAGGCACGCGGCAAGTTCTCGTGATGAGTCGTCTCGGCCCAACGCATAAGCAGAACTTGGCCGCCACACATTCTCGTTGGGGTGAAACACGAATGTGACCCTCGAGAAAGGCGAGCCAGAGAGGGCATTAAGCAGAAGCGGACCTCTTTGGTCGGAATGCAACGAGACCAAAGCAGTTCCTGACCCATGTCGGCACTCTGTTATCTCTCCCCGCCGTCCTCGACTTTTGGCTGTAACTTTCTCCTTCATCATCGCCCATCCCTCTCGGCCAACAGGGCTCTGTCTGCGTATGCACCCCATCCCGTCCCGAGAGAGAAAGGCGCGACACAGTCAGAACCTCAAGGTCCGGCATTGTCCACACGGGAAGTGTCATGCAGCGCGGGCCGCTATAGCGAGTCGTCGTTGGTCTTGGGCCGGTTTTCCACGCTCGACCTAAACAAGTCTGGCTGGCGCCGCCATGTGCCGTCGCGCCCCAAACAAGCAAGTTCCCATAAGAAGAGGAGGGTGATGAAGGGGACGGAGGCGCTAAACTTTGTTTACGGCTGAAGGAGAATTGACAGGGAACGCGAGCTGGGGAAAAAGCAAACAAGATACCAAACGACGGAACTCGTCAGGCATTGTCATGTTGTTGTTGACAGTCCCAGCTTTCCCCCAGGAAGATCAAAAAGACCCTTTCCATCCTCTCATTCGTGCCTCAGGCTGAGCTGAACAAGGGGTGGTATGATGCGAAAACGAAAACGCACGGGCGTGGGAGAGGGAAAGAGAGAGACAGAGAGAGAGAGAGAGAGAGAGAGCACTGAGTAAGCAGTTTCCCCTCCTCCTGCCTGCTGACCGGAAACAGGCGGGGAAGGCAATCAATTCGGGCCTGTCGATTGGTGGATTCGATCCTTGCAGCTGCTAGCCGCCCTCGTCTGCCAGCCAGCTGACGACCAGCTTTCCGAACTGTCCGTCGTCCTTGAGCATGTGAAGAGGGCCCTGGCGGCGTTGTGCCACCCACACATGTCATGCCATGCCAATCTTTTATTCATTGCATGTTTTTATTTCCTTTTTTTCCCCAGACTTCACATGCTGTGTCGGGTCACTGGCGTAGTCTTCCCGGTGGTGCACAGGGAAAAAAATCCTGAAAAAAGACTCCATTCCTGTCGACCTCCTTTTTCCTAGGTGCAGTGCAGCAATGAAGAAAGCATCGACCCGCAAGGGCAGGGGAGAGGGGAAGGGCGGAGGGAGGGACAAGGTAAAGTGAGGTACTTACTTACATACGAGCACGTTCCTGAAGTAACAATGCTTTACGAGGGGAAGGAAAAAAAAGCAAGGTAGATGGGCAATGAAAAGACAAATCGAAATGCGATGCAACGCTGCGCTGTTCAAGATGTCCAGATTAAACCCGAGAAAATAAAACCCAGGCAAAAAGGTCCAGAAGTCATCCCCCCCCCCCTCTCTCCCCTCTCCCCGGGGCCGCACTACCACCGTGGGCTGCCGCACCATTTAATAATGAACCCACGCGCCCCCATTGCCAATTACTGGCTCGCATGGGTTTGTAACCACGAGAGCCCACTTCTGTCGATACCAGTTCATCTCTACTCCGTCTCCCTTTCGCCTTGTCCGCGACAAACTCACGGCATTGCCCTTCATCGTGGCTGGGCATCTCTAGTCTGTTCAGACGAGCCGAACACGGTCGCGCCACCATCTCGATTTCGGCTGTGTGTCTGTCGGTGTGGCCAGCGCATCGACGCCCATCAGCAGCCTCCCTCGTTCGCTCGCAATTCGCCCGCGGTCTCGACGCTGATCTTTGCGAAGCCTGCAGTCTTACTGCTGCTCCCTCCTGCAGCAAGCATCACTTATCGCGCCGTATTTCGATTCCGTCTAGACCATCATCGCATCAAGCGACTCATCTAGAACGCGGCGCGCCAACTGGGCAATCGCCGACTGGTCCGCTATATATCACCGCATTCGCACAGACCTCGATATCGACTTTTCTCTCGTCAGACCGACGACCTTTACTCCCGGTCATCTACACGCGCACTCGTTTCGCGATCGCCCTTCTCGCTTCTACCGACGTTTGTTGCTGACCTTGAGTCAGCCAGGGTGCTTTCCCTGGCTTTCACCCGTGGACCGTTCATTTTGGATCCCGGCTCATCCCCCCCTCCCCCTTCCCTCCCTTCACCACCACTCACAGACAGAGAATGGACGAAGACGGGCCCCAACTCGTCCGGCCTGTTCCGCGGCGGCCAATGCTTCTCAACTTAACCAGTGCCACGCCTCCAGCGGACAATGAATCCGCCATCCAAGAAAGGTTTCCGGGCGCTCCCTTCTCCCAGCAGGACCTCGACGCCTCCAGCTACCGGTTGTCTAACTACAAACTGGGCCGTTCAGAATCCAGCTCGTCCCTGAGCCGGCCGCAGTCGTACATGAATCTCACATCATCCACACTCATGGGCATCTACTCCGAGGCGGCATCGCACACCAAGGATCGCTTCGTCAGCGACATTGACGACCTGGATACACCATGGGGCACGGGGGCGCGCACACCCATTCAGCGCCCGAGTGTCGACGATGCCACGTACGAGCTCATGCGCGACCGCGCCCACGTGGCCAAGTACGAGCCGTACGCAGGTCGCAACCTCAAATTCGAGTCAACCATGCCGTTCGCCGCGCCTGACGCTAACATATCTCTCGTCGTGCGCGGCGTCGTGCTCTTCATCCTCGGCCTCGGATACGGCGCCCTTGTCACCCGTCTTCACAACGAGCAGAACCACATGCATTCGTTACCCGACGACAGCATCATGAACCCCGGCAACAACTGGAAGTACCTCTTCCTCTGGGGCCTGGCCGGTGTGGCTCTCGGATCGCTTCTGCCTTGGTTCGACTCCGTCTGGGAGAGTGTGTTCGGGAGTGACGCCGAAGCTGGCGTGTCATCCACCGGCCCCGTCACCGACTGGGCACTCGTCATCCGCGCCGTCGGGGCCTTTGTGGGCATCATATTTGCCATTGTGAGTTATATCCGTGTCCGACACGACCCGCTTCGAAGAAAAAGAATAGCAAGCTAACGCAGCACAGCGCAAATTGGCCTGGGTCTCTACCTTCCAGGTGGCGGCGACACTGGCACTCGTCAACCCCCTACTATGGTGGTTGATCGACCGGAGCAAGCCTGGTCTCGTCCTCTCTGCCGCAGTCGGCTTCACTGGCTCCATGCTCCTCCTTGGCGTGAACCCCGAGATCATGCCCGCGCCATCCGGCCTGTACGCTCGCAACGCCTCGAGCAGCCACGACGTGGATGTCGTCGTTCTGGGCGGCCTCGCGAGCCAACAGACCGTCGAGATCGGAGTGTGGATGCTCAGCGTGCTGTTCTGCAGTTGCGTTTGTTTCGGCAACATTGGTCGCCGGCTGAGCTGGAAGAAGTCGAGCGGGAGGTGGGGCGGTGTTCGGTGAACGGTAAACGGTCAACGGAAAAGAAAAAGAAAAAGGGAGGGAAAAAAGAAGGAAAAGGAGGAAAAAGGCATTTCATTCACATTTCATCAGCATGCATTGTTGTTCGTGTATGAGGGACAGGGTAGTCCGGAGACACTGGTGACATCGACATCGCCCACGAAAGAGCGAGCGCTTATCGGTATTTCGGGCCTCTGACATTTGGATTTTGCGATCGTACGTGCCCGAACCCGGGGTACGGTCTCAACAGCATCAAATCTACGGAGCAAGAGGTAGCTAGTTGAATGATAGGATCTCTGCGTGCATCGCATCCGAATGCTCCGTCGTTTGACACGCGTGACTCGTTTATGCGCAGCGTCTCTCACCCCCATTTACTCGAAGACTGAATACGCAATCTCGATTTGGGTCGGGTATCAACGTATTTGGGCAGTGTCAAATGATGATCAGACGAGTGAGTACACGGTCAGGACAGCGCGAAATCGACGAAGCAGTGAGGATCATTGGCCGACTGCCATTGGTCACAAGTCGCAGCTAAACCCTGTCCTACGACATTTCGAAAGCTTTGCTGCTACTGCTCGCTGTTGAGTTCCGTACTCTTGGGGACATATACAAGATGCCTGTCGATGAACTGAAGCGTTTGCACCAACGTTGCTCGATTTGTAGCGTTCCATTCTCTGGTCAACTTGAAATGGGCGTTGGTTCCTGTTCCGATACTTCATTGCACCTGATAATTACTGCCCGAGTTGAAGTGCAGTGCTTCCTCGGCCTACACACGCAGTTGCCCGCTTTCAAGTTTCGTGTTCTTACCCAGGTGATTTCGACATGAGTACGTTCTAGATGCGTAGTTGGACTTGGGGCGATCAAGCGCACCAACATTGCTGGGCTTGAAGCATGGCGTTTTCACACACTTGTGTACGGAATATGCCCTACACTACTGCCGTGAGCCCTGGGCAAGGCAAGATACAGTTCTGCTGTCTCGGACAATATTGAACAAATATGGGATTGGGTCCATGCAGAGTGGTTTTCTGGACCTGTTGGATAAATCATACGAGCGTCGGCCGACTTTTAAAGCCCAGTGCTTCATCGCCAGGTCAGGTCCCTCAGACTCGGGCATCTCATCATCGTCTCAGTGTTGTATCGGGATTTGGTAAGAGCTTGTGCGCGCGTTTCCTCTCTTGGAAGAATCCTGTTTGCTCATCATGTTCGATCGGGACACTCCCGGAGCTCGGTCGGAGCTCCTCTCTGCGTGGGTGTGCATTAGCTATCATTGGCTCTCCGCCTCGTCATCCGATCTATACGCTGGAAACCAATCTGGGGAACTTTGCTTAAGCACACGAGCATCACTCAAGCGCGGTACTCTCTAGCTGCGTAGATCAACCTCAGCAGATAGACCAGGTTTGGCTTGCGTCTTGAGCTTGTGCGCGTTATGTTCGCTTTGACATTTTTTGACTCCATGCGGACAATGTCAGAACCTGGGTGTCCGTCCTGTCGGATTTTTCAAATGGGTTGCGACAGCGTCGCTCTGTTTTGAGCGTTTTCCTATCCATCTCTATTTGTTTCTTTCCCGAGAATGAGAATCACTGGCACGCGTTGCTGCAAAGCATGCCATGCTACGCGAAGCGGTGCAACTTCATTGGTCAGGCCCGTTCCAGCCGTCATTCAGATTTCCCCCGTCTTCAATTGGCCGCCGAATGCGGCAATGCAACAAACAACCTTTCGGGCTGCACGTTGTGGCTCAAGATGGCCGTCGAGGGCCGATAAAGCAACCGTATGTAAGCCGTCGCCACCAACTAGGCTCAGGGCCCACGGCAGCGGCTTGGGTGGGAAATGGTGACGCCTTTGATTCAAGATTTTGCGGCCCCGAAAGGTTAGATTTACTGTTTGGTGTGTGCGTGCTGCGTGTTCCTTAGCGGCACGGTGAATGTGAATTGTGACAGACAAGGGCCTCGTGTTCCTCATTGCGCCGAGACGCAGCTGAATGTGCAATAATGCTCGCGCAGGACGCCCCGGCCAGAGGACTCCTGCATACGGCCAGAAGACTGATGAAGCACTGCGACGGCGATATGGGCTGCCATGGGCGTGCCGCCAGAGATCGAGACGGATGCGTGGCCATCAAAGATACCCGTCTGTACTTTACCGCTCGTGAAACGGGGCCCCGCTGCGGGGCACATGTCAGTCGCCGGTGACTGGCTTGATTTTGTCAGTAGCACACCAGAACGGAAGTACCGAGTGCCACTCCACGCTTTCCCAAGTACGCCGTGCGCCGTGCGCCGTCCGTATCCGTATCAGGGTCCAGATTTTGATGCCACGCTACGTGTCTGCCCTGCCATGACTCAATGGCATTGAAGGGCCGCGATAACCTTGCAGATGGTACTTTGATTTTTGTCCCTCTTCACTCTCTTTCGGCTCGTTTTGTTGTCTCCTGCAGGGGAGAATCTCGATTGTCCTGCAGTGGCCAATTGCGCTTTGGGCTCTTGCGCCGCCTGATTAGGAGGATGGGGGGAGGGGCCTACTACCACGGAGCCCCGTTGGTGCTGTCGAAACGTGTTATGACGTAGCTGGCCGTGGACTCGACTTTTGTGGGAAGGAGCCGTCGATTTTCATCTGCCAGCGGCCTCCTGGCCGAATTTGAGGGGTGATGGGGGCGGGGGAGAGTGGCAAGGTCCATGGCTCTATCGAGCGTGTCATGGTCTGGATAGTTTTCGCCCTCTCCTTGCAAAATGCCGGAAAATTACACGTCGCGGCGTGGGTTTGCGCTGCGCATGTGCTGCTGCTGCTGCTGAGCCGGACCACTGGGAAGGAATTGAGTAAAATACGCCTCGGCGGATGTGGGCGTCACCGAACCCAGGGGTCCGTCAACGGCGTGCGATGTGGCGCTGCGCGTGCTGCTTGCCCAGCTGCTCGCTATTCCCGTTCGGGTTCGTCGCACCTGGTGACAGTAATAGACTGTCGCTTTCAATGATGCTGCTTATAGCGACGGACGAAGCCTGATGCCACCACGTCTGGGACCTCTGGAAGGCTGGAAGGAGAGAAGGAGCGCCATGGGCCGGCCAATCAATCACAGCAACCGGCCACTGCGCCTTTCCCCCACCCCGATTCGCGTTGAGTCTTGACACAGACGAATTTCCTCCCCCCCCAAACCCATGCCGCCGTCCGCAACGGCGCTAGGGCTGCCTGCCTTCTCTCTCCGTCTTCCTCTCGCTCTCTCTCTGTTTCGCTCTCCTTTCCGTTCACTCATGTCACCCACACGGACTGTCATGTATGACGACGATGCATGCTCCCGTGGCTCCGTAACGCTTTCCAACCGTTTCTCTCGTGCGCATGCGCGTCATACCCACCACCGCTCGCACCTACACATTGACGCTCACACACACTCAGACATGTTCAGATACATTCGTCTGTCGCCGCCACAACCATTATTATTTCCATCTCAGTGGAAGAATCTGGCTTCTCCTCACTCTGCAAGCACCACCAACCTGGAGCCATCTGTCTGAACTGCGTGCCTGATCTTAAGCCACAACACCACGAATCAATCCCCACGACCTCTACCGCTCGCCTGCCATCGGGCCCTCTAGTTCGCCCACCCTTTTGCGCATAGTCTGCCCGTATCCGACTGAGAACGGTCCATGATTGCGTCAGGAGCAGTCAGCCGTGTTGCTTTTTCGGCAAAATACCGTCATCAATCCTCGCCTGTCGCTGGTTGCTTGCCACTGCCACTGATTTCGACCACTCACCGAAAGCTATACCTTCTTCTGTACGGGGATATCCCTCCTGGGAATATACCCTCTTTTCGCCTTCAGGTCCATATTTTCTTTTCCCTTCTTCTCTGGTGCACTCTGCATCTCTCCTCCTTCCCCTTCTCTCTTCCTTTTTCTATTCCCCTCTACACCAGGTGACGGGGTAGCAAGACGAAAGTCCTGTGCTGTTCACGAAGCTACGAGCTGCGCCGCGTCATAGTATCAGCGTCCTCAGCATAGCGTTTTGGAAAGTTTATATGCGTCTGATACCTCCACGTTCATGTCATCAGAGCAGCTCCGGCTGGCCCATACCAGATCAGATGAGAATCTGGACCCCGCCGACAACGTCGAGAGTCACCCTGGGCCATCCGACACCACAGCCAGCGACGAGCATGAGACAACCCATCAGGTCATAGCGTCGGACATGGACGTGGAGCAAGGCGGTCAAAACCTTGCGCAAACCTCTGACAGCCGGCCAGAGGATGGTATAGAGTCGCGAGGCATACCGAACCGCGAACTGGAACCCAAGCATGCTCGAGAAGTTGTGCGGCTGTTCCAATGTCGTCATTGTGCGAGGCCTCTCCGCAATCCCGTCACATTGCCGTGCGGTCGCAGTGTGTGCAAGTCGTGTATTCCAGAGACACACGCCCGACCAAGCATAACCTACCCCGCCATGCCAGATCGCATTCAGGGCTTCAAATGTCCCTTCCTCGATTGCGCCAAGACACACGCTTTGAGCGACTGCGGACTCGACGTCATATTGAACAAAGTAAACGAAATGTTCGGGGAGGAAATAGCGTGGGGCAAGGATGTTGCTTCGAAACTGGGCATCGCCACGAATATAGAGTTTGATAATCCATGGGATGCGGCTGGCATACCTTCCTTGCATGGAAGCGACTCGAACCTGCGAACTGTTCCAGGTGGCAGACTAGTATCGACCTGGTCTTTAGCAGCCGAGGGCGAGTTGGCTCTCGACGCCGAGATTACATACAGCAGCGCGACACCGGCGGCGCCAACGCAAGACGACGATGCGCCGCAAGACGATGATGTGCCGCAAGACGATGATGCGCCGCAAGACGATGCGCTGGATGCAGACACCGAGTCTTTGCGACGGCTGCAGACCCTTGCTCGCAGCGAGATGGACTGTCAAGTGTGCTATGCTTTGTTTCACGACCCCTTCACGACAGGTTGCGGGCATACCTTTTGCCGGTCGTGTCTGCACCGCACCCTGGATCATTCACATCGATGTCCCGTGTGTCGTCGCACCTTGGCGATAAACCCCTTGCTTAATCCGGAAATATGCCCTTCAAACGGTTGCATTTCCCGTATGATCGAAATGTTCTGGCCCCAAGAGAAGACAGCCCGTGCCGAAGCGGTGGCCGCGGACAACGCTGTGCGGCACGGCGACCTCAACATACCTGTTTTCGTCTGCGCACTTGCGTTCCCATCCATGCCTACCTTTCTCCACATCTTCGAGCCACGCTATCGTCTGATGCTCCGCCGTGCGCTGGAAGGCAGCAGAATATTCGGCATGGTCCTGCCAAAGCGACCACAGAACCACGATGACGCGGCGTTCCAAGAAATGGGCACACTGTTGCGAATCATCAGCGCGCACTACTATCCCGACGGGCGAAGTTTGATCGAGACCGTCGGCCTCACTCGATTTCGCATTGTGCGCCATGGCGAGCTTGATGGCTACATCGTAGCCAAGACGGAGCGCATTGATGATGTGTCTCTTGAGGAAGAGGAAGCGATGGAAGCGGCCGAGGTGGCGGCGAGCCCTACGATGAATAACGGAATCGAGGAGGGCGAAAGCAGTGTTCACGGTGATCCGATACAGACGACGGAAGCCCAATCGGGATCGCCAGGCGAGATGGACGAAGATGACGGTGTGGGCGCCGACAGTCAAGGCTCGTCATCATCTTCCCCTCCCCCAGCATCCACCATATCAGCATCGGATCTGCAAGCAATGTCAACACAAAGTCTACTGAGATTTGCCACGCGCTTTGTTGATCGCATGCAGTCGCAAAGCGTTCCATGGTTGACGGATCGTATGATGGCCATCTACGGCCAACGTCCTGACGACCCCGCCACGTTTCCCTGGTGGCTTGCCAGTATACTGCCGGTCAGGGATCTTGAGAAATATAGGCTGCTGGCCACTTCGAGCGTCAGAGAGAGACTCAAAATTTGCTGCATGTGGATATTGGAATGGGAGACATCGCGATGGTGAGTTTGCGAGTGCTTCCCCTCACTGCCGACACGTTCATCCCCATACCATCACCATAATACCCGGCTTTGGAGACGGCGGAGCTCGGAGAACGTTGCTGCGCAAGGCATTACCTTGTATTGGCAGTCAACAAACACGTTTGAAAACCAGGACTAAATAATAACTTGTAGGGCTAATCTAGTGGAGTCACGGCTAGGTCGATTTTCGGTTGCGTTATTTTCTGATTGAAGTCGCGCGTTGGGCAAATTTCATATGAAGCGACGCTTTATGGCCACGCCTACCCTGGTCTGGTCTGGTCTGGTCATTTACGGTAACAAAAGGCCGCATCTTGCAGTACAAATTCAGAAACCTGGGTGTATTTGGAGCATCAACGTCAAAATAGGATATACCAGCGGGCTACAGTTATCCTGTCACATTCTTCAGAGAGTTGATGAGGATTTTGGTTTTCTTGTCTCAAGTCAAAGTTGAAAGACAGAGATACATTTTGAATTGGAGCATCATTAGAGCGTGCATACTCAATTCTACGATTGGAAACTCTGTTCATAACGTTCACACATGTTTCAATTTGAACTAGATGAAGTCAATTTATTTAAGTGAGGCGCAAGCTTGTTATGTTGGTGGACTGATACCTCTCATACAATTTTCCAGCAGGGGCGGTCCCGGATTCGATCTTGCGCATCGAGCCTCTACAAGGCGGAAGGGAAAGACAATAATCGATGATGCCGTGGCGTCGTTGAATCCATGGTCCCCTTGGTGCTTTACCGCGCCCGTTGACCTGTTTCGTCCCTTCGGGGTTGTTGTGCCACGACAAACCCCCGCTACTCCCCCCCTCCCCGATGACGACAAGCACGGTCAGCGCATCACTTCCCTGGCACCTCATTCACCGTTACCAATGCTGCTTGTCGACCTGTCCGTTCGTCGATGCCGCCATGGAGGTGTCGCCCCAGCCCCCGGGCATGACGTTGTTGATGTTGCCGTCCGTTCCGGTCTTGGCGGCATCGTCCCAGCTCGAAGTCACATTCGCGTTCGCGTTGCCCCAGGAGTCTGTCGTCTGGTTGTTCACGTTCGCATTGCCCCAAGAGTCTGTAGTCTGGTTGATCTGCCCGTCGTTGCCGCCGCTCGTATCCTGGGACGTCTGGTTGTTGGTCGCGTCGGCTCCCCAGCCTGGTGCTGTCTGCGCAGAGTCGCCCCATGTTTGCTGCTGCGGCTGGGTGGTGCTGTCCTGCGGCGCGTCGCCGGTGCCTCGGTCTGAGCGTCTGGGGCTGCCTTGCGAGATGGCCTTCTTGCTCCCGAAGTGGCTGAAGGGGGAGCGCTTCGGGATGTACGAGTTGGGTTTGCCCGGCGGCCAGATGTTGTTGGCGCCGGCCACGTCTTGGTCTTTGCTGCTGCTGGCGTGGACGAAGCGGCTGAAGGCGCCTCTGTTGCCGTTTGGTTCGGCGGCTGGTGCGGCTGTGTGCCACGGGGGTTGGTAGCCGGAATGGCCTCCGAAGGTTGGAGCTGGATAGTAGGGGTTCCAGGGGGGCATGGGCACGCCTTGCGTGGCGGGAGGACCTTGCTTGTCTGGTTCGCGGTCATAGCTGTGGTAGTATGGGTTTGGGGGAGGAGGGTGATGCATCCCCATCGGGAGTGACTGGTAGGGAAGCCCGTAGTTGGTCCAGATGGGCTGGTGGTTGGCTTGTCCGTATACGGGGGCGTAGTACAGCCTGATGATCTTGTTCTCGGCGTCGTAATACGCGTTGGGACGAGGATCCTCGGGCGATTCCACGACCTTTTCCGTGTGTACCATTTCGGTGCGGATCGGTTCGATGAGATTCGGCCGAGCTGGCGGCGCAGGTGGGCAGACGGTGTCGTCTTTCTGGTCGGGTTTATTCTTGTCCGCCTCGCCTTCCTGAGGCTTGCTTCCAGTAGCTTCAGCGGTGGCAGCTGGCTGTGGCGGCTTGTCTTCTGGGACGGAGTCTGCCGTCTTTCCCTCCTGCTTCTCTTCTTTCTGATTCTCAGAATTGGTGGCGCTGGTCGTCGCAGCTTCCGCCGCAGATGAGGTTTGTGGCTCGTCTTTCGAGACGGGAGTCGTCGCCTCTTGCTCGACCCTGGCGTCTGGCTTCGGTGCCTCTGCTGCTGCTGCCGCTGGACCTGCTTTCTTGTTCTTCTTCAGACATTTCTTCTTGGCCTGGCGATCCCGCTCTTGACGTTTGCGGACGCAGACTGAGCACTCGCAGAACGGATCGGGCTCTGAGTCATCTTCGCTGTCGGGTGTTTGCTCCTTCACTTTCGGCTTTTTCCCCTTGTTGCTGGACTGATCGGCACCACTACTGTCATCGGACGACGCGTCGTCGTGCTTGGCCTTCTTGGCCTGCTTTTTTGTCTTTTGGGCTCCTGAACCTGGTGCAACGGGTTCCTGCGGCGAGTCTGAGGACTCGGCAGAAGCTTCTGCCGCCGGGTTCGCAGCAGCGCTCTCGGATGCAGGAGAGGCTGAGGGCTTCTTCAAAGCTGACTTGAGTGGGCCTTTTGAATATTCAACTTTCTTTGAGGCACGGGGATAAGTTACACGCACGGTGTCTTCCTCTTTCTTATCGTCAGTGAGCACCGCAACTGTAACAATCTCTCTTATGGATGAGGATTTGGGGATCGGACCCAGTGCGGCAGGAATGGGGGTGCCGACCATCCATTCGCAGAAGGAGATCCGCGGGACCTTCTTCTTGGTCATGGTGTCAAAAAAGGATCGATCAGATTAGACAGTAACTGCTTTTCGGGGGCTGCTCGCAGAAGGGTAAATTATCTCTGACGGCGGAACAGAAGTGCCCTCGGTGGAGGAGAAGGGAGGATATGAACAAAATTCTTCGCGGCACTCGTGCACCTATGGGAGCAAGCCAGAGCTGCGTGTATCGAATGCCAACGGGAAGAGCTGGGACTGGCTTGACCAGGCGGGAAAGCTGTGAGTGCAGGTGGCCGACGGCTGTCAGACAGGCGGCCGGCCCGTACAGCAATGAAGCCGACCGCATCGCATGGCAATTCTGTTCAAGTAGGCTGCAAAGACGAACAACACTCGAGTCTCGTTCTTTGTTCTGCGGAGACTTTCGGAATGAATGACACCTCACCATCTTTATTGTATCATATCAGAAGACAGGACCCGCACCCGAGTCTCGTCCTTTGTCTCGGAGACTTTCGCGACGAAATCTCACCGTTTTCGATGAGCTCATCGTATCATATCAGAGGTGGTGCTTCATTCACTGTGACTGTTGGCCATGAATGACTCGAATGTTGACTGCGGCAGAGGTTCATTTACAAAAATAGTTCAGTCGTCTCATCAGGCACAACGTAACCATTTGCGCGACATGCCGCGACCCTGCCCGCCCACGCCGACGCTGCTCAAAATCTGGTGAAGGGTAACCTGCTCACAAGGATCAGATCAGACTTGGTATCTCATCGGGCGTGGACAACTTGGCTGGCACCAAGTCTTTCATCAAGACTTACCACTTGCCCTTCATGGTGATGACAACCCAGGCGGCCCCCGTCTCGTCCACCTCCTTGTCGACATCGGTCTTGAAGCAGACTCCGCTCATGATGCCGTCGCCGAACTTCTCGTTCATGACCGCCTTGTAGGCATATCCATAATTTTGAACGACTTCGTACAGGCGATAAATGAGCGGCTCGGTCGGTGGCATCTGCACCGACGTACCACGATTCGGAAAGCCCGTCATCTGGTCGTCCAGAACCCTGGCATCCACGCCGAGAAGAGTACTCAGCTTCTCTACATCCTCGGACGATGCCATGGCTTGACCGTAGAAAAGGGCGGCACAGGCGACCTCGCTGCGGCCAAGATGGTCGGCGATCTGAGCAAAGGTCAGGCCCTTGGCCGTCTTGGCCTGGAAGAGGAGCGAGCTGAAGATGGGCAGATGATTTTCAACCGTGGTCTGCCATGATCAGCCACCAAAGTGAAGGACACACGTGCGTGAGTCGGCGGGGGGCTACGGCTTACACCAACGGAAGCGAGCTGCTTTTGTTCGGCCATGGTGAACTTGGGGTGATAATGACTAATGCCGCCACTCCAGATCAATTTTTTTGGGCTACGAGATTGACGTTGAGCTTTTGTCGATGCGAGGGGATGGACGAGGGAACGGTGAGAAGCGAGCAGCCCGTCGAGGCAAGCTTGCATCGTCTGCGTCAAGATGACATGACAGCCGGACCAATCACGGACAAGTGCAACCTATCCCGCTACTTTGGGCATGGGCACATGGGCACATGCTTCCTTCCGTAACCCGACGCAGGAGACACTGGAGCAGCGCGCGGGGGCTGTCGGATTTCCTCAGTCGCATCCAGACCCGACAAACGCCCGAGTTGGGGCTCGTGCATGCTTGCTGCGTCCCAGACGCACGAGGCCACGCATAAGATCAGCCTCTTGATCCTATTTCCAATGCCCCTGCTCGAGCCTCGGAGAACAAACAATCCCCTCCCGGCCGAGTCATGTCCAGACTCGACGGAAAAAAAAAGTACATAGGTAAAACCCAACAGATCATCCATGGGCTGGAGCCCCACCCTGCCAGCCCGCCAGCCCGCCAAGTCCACCCACGCGGCTGCAAGCCCCCCGAATGGCGGGGTCGCGCCAAGGCACAACTGATAGCGACAAGGGGGGGCAGCTGCAAGCCCAGCCAAACAGCCCGGAATTAGCACCAAGGTAAGGTGTAGTAGTAGGATGTACATAAGTGAGTAAGAAGTACATGTATGGACTTGACATTTCGTTTGCCTTCCATACCTGTAGGTACCTTATTTTATATACCTTGCTGACTTTGACTCGCTCCTGCGACCCGACCCCTCTTTGGGCTCGCTCCAACGCTAAAGAAAGACGGGACGCATGGAGGAGAGGGAGGACAGTAATCAACATGAGTAGTAGCAGCAGTCATAGTAGGCGCGGACCGGTCCCTAAATGAATCGCACTGCAAAGAAAATTCATCTGCGCCTGGCCAGAGAGATCGAGGCGCGAGGGGGATGTGAGTCGTTCGTGCCTTTCCCACTCCCTTCCATGGCGATGCGCGTGCAGCCTGGGCCGGCATCACCACAAACACCATGTCATTGCCTCGGAAAATGTCGCGGCTCGTCATCGTGACTGGCCTTGTTCTCGCCGTCTTGGTCGTCCTGCACCTCCTGCCGGCCGGCGGCGCCAATACCTTCTCTTCCTTGAAGTGGCAGAGCTCCCCGTCTGACCAGCATCACCACGTCGTGCCACCATCGCCACCGAGCACGGCATGGCCGTCAGGGTCCCGATTCGATTGGTCCACGGCCAAAATGTTCCATCCGCCCAAGTCCATCAAGCCCTTGCCGACCGACGCTCCTCGCAGTCTGGGCCGGGTGCAAGCCAGCCCGGATGCGTTCGTGCAGACGGACGAGACTAGGAGGCGACAAAAGGCCGTCCGGGACGCGTTCAAGAAGAGCTACAACGCCTACCGGACCTATGCGTGGATGAAGGACGAGCTGACGCCCGTGTCGGGCGGCTTCAGAAACGTGTTTGGCGGCTGGGCCGTCACGCTGGTCGACGCGCTCGACACGCTCTGGATCATGGACCTGCGCGACGAGTTCCGCGAGGCCGTCAGGGCCGTGGGAGCCATTGACTGGTCCGTGTCGGGCGACGACGCCACCAACGTATTCGAGACCACCATCCGGCACCTCGGCGGCCTGCTGAGCGCGTACGACCTCAGCGGCGACAAGGTCCTGCTCGCCAAGGCCGTCCAGCTGGGCGAGATGCTGTACCACGCCTTCGACACGCCCAACAACCTGCCCGTCTTCTGGCTCAACTTCAAAGACGCGCGAAAGGGCCGTCTGCGAGCCGGCGCGAGCGTCCCGTCGGCGTCGCCCGCGTCGCTATGCGTCGAGTTCACCCGACTGTCCCAAATCACCGGCGACAGCAAGTACTACTCCGTCACGGACCGGGTGACGCGGTTCCTGGAGCGGACGCAGAACGACACCGTCCTGCCCGGCCTGTGGCCCCTGGAGCTGGACTTGCGCAACGAGGCCGTCACCGACCGTCGCTTCACCCTGGGGGCCCTGGCCGACTCGCTGTACGAGTATTTGCCCAAGATGCACGCCCTCCTCGGCGGCGTCGACGCCACGTATGAGCGCCTGTACCGCACCGCCATGGACACCGTCACAAGCACGTTGCTCTTCCGGCCCATGCTCCCCGACGAACAGGACATCCTCTTCACCGGAGCCTGGCACGCCGACAGCAAGCCCAGTCTCATTCCCGAGAGCCAGCACCTCACCTGCTTCGCCGGCGGCATGTTCGGGCTCGGCGGCCGCCTGTTCAGCATCCCCGAGCACGTCTCCATCGGCGAGCGGCTCGCGCGCGGCTGCGCCTGGGCCTACAGCGCCTTCCCCACGGGCGTGATGCCCGAAGTTTCCCATCTGGTCCCCTGCAAGGACCTGACGCCATGCCCCTGGGACAAGTCCATGGGCGGCGGCAAGTCCCTCCCTGGTGGGTTCGCCGCCATCCAAGACTCGAGGTACCAGCTCCGTCCGGAAGCGATCGAGAGTCTCTTCGTCTTGTACAGGATCACGGCCAAGCCAGAGCTGCAGGACCTTGCATGGGACATGTTCCAGGCGATACTCAAGGCCACCGAAACGAGGTTCGCCTACTCGTCTATCCCTGATGTGACTGTCAAGGGCGAGACCAAGAAGATGGACTCGATGGAGGTACGTGCCGTGGTCTAAACACATGCGACCAGGACTGAACTGACTGTGTACCGCTTTTGAGCAGAGCTTCTGGCTAGCAGAGACGCTCAAGTACTTCTATCTCATATTTTCTCCGCCTGAGCTGATCAGTCTGGACGATTACGTGCTTAACACCGAGGCCCATCCGCTGAAGCGGCCGGTACTGAAGGCTGAGGCAAGCAAACAGGATGCAAAGAAACCTGCGTAGGCTCGCCGCGAACAACCATGGTTTCTTCTTTGTTCCCTTGCCACCGTTTCACGATCTAAACTTTTAGCCATGCAGCGCGGCTTAGACACTTCGAGATACACCAATGTATATATTACGTACGGGAAGAAAACTTGGTGTTTCCGTGTACAAAAGGGCGTTTCATGCATCAGAAACTTGATAACGGGAGAGGCTAACTGCTCTGTCTCTATTATGCACTGTTCAGCAAGTCTAGCCTCTGCCCCGCTGGATGCCGCGATTCGTGATGCGGCCAACACGCGATATCACACATGCCTCACTTTTTTTCCATTTGACTATGGAACTCGTTCCACAGACGCACGTTTCGGGCTTTGAAAAACGGCAGCAATATTCCGCGGTGACGCTGTGATAACCATTCGCACCGACCATTATGTCGCCCCAAACCCTCCACTGGCTCTCTTCGTCGAGCGTTGGACCTACTTCATCTCTCGCTCCGGTGCCTCCCACAGCCAGTGACCTGCACACGCGTCAGTCGAGACGCAAACACGACTTGAACGTCTCTGTGACACAACAAAAGGCGGACTCACACTTAGAGGATCTTCAATCCGGCAGTCGAACCGCATAAAACCAGCCCTCGTCCGTAACGTACCACCGACAATCGCCCATGTGATCAATGGTGAAGCGGTTGCGCTGGGTCCAATTCCCGTCAACCTCACGCACGTAGTAGAAACGAGAGGGGTCATCGTCAGCGGGCTTGAAATCCTGCGGCTCGAACAGGCGGTTGTTGAAGGCGAACTCGACTTGGCGGAGCGTCTCTTCGGCGGGCGTCTTGCCCAGCCCGGACACATCGGGAACGGTGGCGTGAGGGCCTGGTACGAATGTAGGAGGGGGAGCACCGACGAAAGCCGCGCCGGACATGCCCATCATCGGTGGTGGCGGCGGCGGCGGCTGCTGCACATGCTGGAGGGGCATGAAGGCCTGGCCGTTGAGCATGACGGGCTGCGTCGGCATGTAGCCTTGGTGAGGGACGTAGGCGGCTTGTTGGGGAAGGGCCATGACGGGCTGCTGTGAATCACACGGGCAAGGGGCGGTTAGCTCTTTATGCTTGACGGTCTCGGGAAGGGGCGTGTTTTTCTGTGACTGCTGTGCTGGTGCTGCGCATCATGTGGTTTTTTGTTCGTTCCATAAAGAAAAGCAAAAGAAAAGCAAGGAGAAGTAAATAGAAAACTTGCATAGTATATACGTCCGCTTATGGAAGAGACAAGGCAGGGGAGAGGAAAACCGACTTGAGCGAGACCACCATCAAAGCGCGGCACGTAGACATGCGGAATGGGTCCAAACGAGGTATCAGGTGCGGGAGGCTGGAAGTTGACACCGGTAGGAAGCGGCACGCTATTCTGGTAGTCCCCCATCGGCAGCGAGAGAGGGTATGCAATTTTTGGCTGAAGCTGCGGCTGAAGCTGCGGCTGCGGAGGGGGAGGATGCTGCCAAACGGGCTGGCAGTGAATGCTTCGCGTCGGGTCGGCCGCCGTAAACCACTGCGCTGGAGGGGGACGGTTGAGATACGGAAGACCGACTTGAGGGTGCGAGTCTGGCTGGGTGTCGTGGTCGGTTTCGGGAGCGTTGAACGTGAGATCTGGTTCGAAGCGCACTTGGCGAGGCTCGGTAGATTTGGGTCGGCGTGGCTTGATGGGCGAGGAGACCTTGGCATCTGCCTCGCGCATGGCTGCCGGATTTGGGGAGTTCAGGAAGGATGCTTGGGGGGAAAGGGCAGCACACCTCAAAAGAAACGATTTTGAGATGCGTGTTTTTGCTCTCCCCCTCTGAATGCTTTTCTCTTGTGCACTGTCGCAGACCAATTCTTCTCCGCTTCCACGGCAAGAAGGAACAGAAAAGTGCACCACAAAAAAAAAGAAGGAGGGGAGGCCACAGAAAACCTCTTGCGCCTAAGAGTGTCGGAGGTGGAAGAAGGAAAGAGGGGGGGGGGGGGGGAGGAAACCTAGCATTTCAGGTTTGTGCCTGGATTCACAGCTCACATTGTTTTCACCTTTGCCTCCCCCGCCGTCTCTTTTCATCCTATTCCTCGCTCCCAGCCCGCTCTCCCCCTCCCTCTGCACAGCAAACGGGAAGGCGGTTCGAGGGTGTGAAAAACAGGGGACCGGGACAGTGAGAAACAACCTGCCCCCAGCTAGGAAACATAGAAACCAAGGATGACGGGAAAACACAAACAGTACTCACCACGTCCTGCAGCGCCCATGATGTTCCGTCGTGCACCCAGACAGACTGCTCGGGCATTGCGTCCAGGGGATCTTCATAGCGCGTCCATGTCCAGGGAAAGCAAGGCAGACACATGGCCCGGTTTGGTTCGTCCCGATTTTCAGGTCAATGGGTGCAGCGGTGGCAGCGTAATCGAAAACCAATTGGAGAAGTGATGAAACGGAAAAGAGCACAGGCTCAGATCAAGCACCGGAGGGAGTGTGAGGACGAAGCTGGGCATATCAGGACTGCTGGGGCGTGCATCGGGCTCGAGGCTGTGATTCCGCACATCTCACTTTCCGCCGTCGAAATTGGTCCCCCCCCCCCCCTTCCACGCACATCGAGTCACGCAATCCGAGCAGGGCGAATATGCATAACCGCCGACTTGGACCAGACGCCTTTCTTCTTTACATTTCTTTCCCTCGCTGTATGATTTGAAATGTTCGCTGGGTAATCTGACATTGATATTGTACACTCGAACCTCATAAACGGGCCAGACAAGAATGATCCGCTTGGGAGGGTTTGGGAGATTAGGAAAGAAGAGAAGCGGATGACTGACCCAGGTCTGCTTTATCGGCATTGGCATGGAAAAAAAAAACCAGCCAACACCGAGCGAGCCCACAAAGGGAGTCCGTTTCAATTCTTGTCCGGCCACCTTTCCCACCGCCAGCCTTCCAGACATTGCTTGCTTTGCTTGAGCGTCCCGCCCTTGTCTATCTTTTTTTCCTGCTGTGCTTTATTTTATTCCCCATGATATAATCAGAGATTCTCAATCGGAGCCGCCGGCTCAGGTATGGGAAAGAAGGATCTCCGTACGACCTGCCAGACAGTTAGCACCACGACAACGAAGCAAGAGGGGACCGAACAGCGTCAACGTACAGCCCAAACAGCAGCAACAGACCCAACAACACCGCCCGAGACCATCATAGACCTCACCCCGCGCGTGCTCTTGAACACCATGCCGCTCAGCACGCCCGCAACCACCGTATTTGCCGCGTCGTGCTTCCCACGCAGGCTCCCAATCAGTGAATTCGCGCAATTGTACACAATCGCCACCACGCCTGCCGAGTTGCCCAGGAAGGGTCCCCGCCTCGTCATGCCGTTCAGTATCGCATTCACGCGCAGCTTGGGCGGCTGCCCGGCGGATCTCTGCAGCCCGTCCCTCAGGCCCCAGGCGCCGCCTATCGACAAGGCCGTCAAATATGTGATGCCGGTGCCGTAGCAGAGGTCATCGGTGAAGCCTCGCGACGGCAGCACGGATTGCCCGCCGGGGAGCTCCGAGAGCGCAGAGTCCTCTAGACTCAGGTACTCGAGGGTGTCCTTGTTGAGGCCCGAGAGGGGATGCAGCTGTGACGGATCGGAAAAGGCGGAAGTCTGCAGAAATGATTCTACGCCTTGGCCCTGTGTCGGATCAAAGGATGTGGAGGAGGTCTGGGGAGCATCAAAGGTGTGTGTCGACTCTGGACGATGTTCCTGCGGCCGCGACTTGTTGCCGCCGGTGAAGGCGTTCCACAGCGAGGACATGCTGCTAGAGCGTCGCGGTGATTAGGGTGAGAAAACCAATGCAGTGTCACAACGTGGACAGGAAAGAATGACGTGCCGCTGTGAACTGGCGAAAGGGGGATTTGATCGTGGTCGACCTCACAATGAGCTGCGGTACAGAGACTGCCTAGTCATGGAGTTCGACGCCCCGTCCCGAAAAACTTCTTCCGGCAAGATGATCCGTCCTTGGACCGCGATGGTGGACATCACGTGATGCGTCAGACCGGCGGCACCAGAAACCACCACCACAAGAATTTACGAAAGGCATGATGGATTGGAATCCTGCGTACGTTGGCCATGGAGCTGTGCTGTGCTTTGCTCCCTCTGACGATGATCTGCAACGCGTAAACGCGCACGGTACTATTGCTCCGCAACATGCGAGGCACCGCACCCCAAACGTCACGCGACATCACGAACATGCACTTCTTCACTCGCGAAAATCCGCGCCTCCGCAAACGAAGGCGCAGCGCACCAGTCCACGGAGCTCACCATGCCGAACGCCCCCCCCCATCAATGTTTCTCGACACGCTCTGCGATCGTCGACAGCCCCAATTCCCTCCCCATCACCAAGACAAACCCCAAAGATACTCTCAAATTCATCATGTCGCAACCACCCCAACACGGACATCAACCGTTTCTCGCGAGTACGTGATAGGTAGGCAGTCAACTTCTCTCTGGGAGACCGGGAACGGCCAGAGCATCCACCGCACAGGACACCTAGCAGCAAGTCGCCGTAGCGAAGTCTTCCATGGTAGAACTAAAAAATTAACATGACGGTTAATAGTTTAATCCCAACTGATGATGTAGAATTAAGAAGGGGAGAAGGTCAGAAAGTCGGGGCTGGGCTGGTGTGACTTATATAGGGGGAGTCTGAGAGAGCAAGGGAAAAAAAAAAAGTTGGTGGGGCGGATGGAGTGGGGCGCCTTGCTTCTTTTTTTCCATGGGGATGGGGGAACAGCGAGGGCGGTTTGTCCCATTCGAGCCTTCCGCGCACATCCCGAGACCTAATACCGACGATGAACCATGCAACTGCTGGACTTTCAGCCACGTGAAGACGGTTGTCTCATCTCTTGAGACTCTGTATATCTTCAACAGCGTGATGCTGGTAGCCAGACAACGTATGTCAGATCCAATCACACAGCACTACGTAATCTTTGTATGGGTCCTCTGGCTCCCAATCGTCGCCTTGCTATCCTATTTTTATATGAGACCTAGGACATCCAAAGCTACAGATTCTCTACATAGTACTATAGTTTTTATAGGTCTTCTAGCTTCTCATCGCCGCCTTGCTATTCTACATAAAATACTAGACCTGCTTAAGCTATAGATTCTCTAGCCACATAATATTATATTCTTCCAAGCTCTAATTATCGCCTTGTTTATTCAAATAATATCGCGGCGAGTGCCACGACTACTTTATGTGAGACCTAGGACATCCAAAGCTACACATTCTCTACATAGTACTATGGTTCTTATAGGTCTTCTATCTCCTCATCCCCGCCTCGCTATCCCATATGAGACACCAGACCTGCTCAAGCCACAGATTCTCTACAGCCACACAACATAACATTCTTACAAGTCCTCATTGTCGCTTTGTCATTCAAGCACCATCCCGGCGAGTGCCACGACAGAGTCGTCGAACGCCGTGACAAAGATCGTGGAAGGCAACCTCGCGTGATACTGTCTCGTGTTTATCCAGCCCCTGGGAAGGTACCGTGGGCGAGAACAGCAGGGTGTAGGAGCATACAACCAATAGTCAGGGCGTAGAAGCGTCCTGGTCAGACTCCATGGCGTTCCTTTGGTGGTATGACTGGATTGCAGTGCGAGATGGGCGCGGCTGGCAATGATGCAGCCGCGATGGGACGGAAAGCAATGACCCTTATTGTAGAGTACACCATGCTGGCTTGAGGCACCTGCAAAGAAAGGGGCGCAAGCCTCTGCCATGGCTCGCCGAGTGTCTTTGTCAGAAAGAGGCTTCCGACTGCCCCAGGAACGCGAGAGAAGGACACGCGTCATACCACAAACTGCACCGCACGATAGTGTTTCGTACTCAAAACCCAGCCTTGCTGTAGAATACTGCTTCGTACGAAGATCCAATACGATATGTATTATAAAGCGCAGACAGAGGGACACAACTTAAACAGTACGCGCTCCAAGCAAAAATCAATGTCAACATCATCGCTGGAACGCCATTTCCTCATTGTCTTGATGACGCTGCTAATGTGAGCGCAGATAACCTGGCATGCTTCATCGCCCAACATCTCGTCGACACGCGAGTCCCGTCCTCCAAATACGCTGCCACATTTGAGAAACACCAAACGCCGTTGCCCCAAATGTCGGGGAACCCGATTAAGTCACATTGGGCCGCCGCCCATGGACCCTTGATGCGCCGATCTTTTTTTGTTTCATAGTCCCGTATATTTCCAAATGCTCTCCAGGCAGTCCAACCACTTTCGTTTGCGCGTGCGAATCTGCTGCAAATCCACCACTCAGACATGGCATGTAAAGCTTGAGTACATGATGTTGATGATGCATGCTGCGGCCAAGACATGAAGAAAACACAATTTTAGACATACTTCTATCCAACGGAAACATCCATTTTTCTTTTTGAGGCTGCACCCATCAGCGGTCGCGTGCGTGCGGCATATACATGAGCAATTAGCTTCCACTTGACGATCGAAAGGATTGATGTGAGTTGTCAATGACCGCCCTTTATATTGGAGACTTCCGAAGCTGACCGGCATGATGATGCATTTGACGGTCCTGGCGACTCGGCCTTTGCGACGCTCACGACGAACGCAGCCAAACGTGACCGCGGCCCTGACCCAATACAGCACGGCCAAGTGTTAAAATCGATGCTTCTCTCCGACACGGCCCTTTTCACGTTCCAGTAGCAGTGTGAGCTGACTTCGGGTCCTGCCCATGGGCACACTGGCAGCCTGGCTAGGTTGTGTGGGAGTCAGTCTGGATTCCAACAGTGACGTTGCCGACGGGCGGCGAGAAGTCAGATGGCCATGATTCTCCCCGGCACTCCAGATGCTGGGTGCGGGCAAAGAACCAGCTTGATCAATAATTTGGCCCTGCGCCGCCACGTTGGTAGTCGTGGCAGTTGCACCAGTGAAAAGCCCTTGTATCGAGCCCTTGCGTGCGTACCCATTATGAGACATAGACCGGCCCATGACTGAGGACGTGTCAGATATCGATCCCGCAGGCGACAGATTGTCCGTATCGTTCCTCGGAGGCAAGATGGCTCTGCTTGAAGCAGGAGACAACAAATCAGATTGGGTTCGGGCCAGCGAGTAGGTCGCCGCCGAGGATAACGAAGGCCGACTCGTGCTTCTCGCCAGGCCAGACCGGTCCTGTGTCAAAGCCCGCCGCATCACCGGCCGCTTACCTGCTGCTTTTGCGCTCAATTGGAGTTGAGGAACTGGAAGTTTGGCCGGGTCTCGATCATCATCTTCTGCTGCTTCTTCTTGCTCCTCCACCACCGCCTCCTCTCCGCTTCCTCCCGTCATTGACGCCCCTGTCCTCTGCTGATTTGAAGTACGGCGTGATCTCGCTAACGCGGGCTCGGTTACGACTGCCCCTGAATTTGCAGCAGCTGCCTTGGGGGCGAGTCGTCTGCTCGACTTGGGCCGCTCGGGCCGCTCGAGTGTTGATGCAGACATGACTGTCGGGATCCGTGCCGCAGAAGATGATCTGCCTGGCTTAAAAGACCCCTTCGTGCTCGTCGTACTTGTCTCTGCGGTCGATGGAAACGTATCATCTTGGAACTCTTGATCCTCCGACTCAGGAGGGGACACGAAGCGAGCCGTAGGCTTTGGTCCAGCTGCCAAAGGACTACGCGTTTTTTTGAGAATTGGGTGAGAGGGAGGTGGCTTTAAGGCGCTTGATGACAAGCTCTTGATTGACGTGTCATTCGAAAGCACTCGCGAAGGCTGAGGGCGCTGAGCGGAAGCATTTTGCTCGCGATTCACGTGAGCTACGATTATTTGCTTCGTCAGAGGTGGCACCTGCGGTGAGCTGTCAACTTGCAGACTTCAAAACGGACAAATTGTACAGACGAGAAGAAGACTTACGTCAGAGCCTTCCCATCTATTGGCAGGACCATGTAAGGGCACGACAGTTGGGCCGAGGGAGATCTCTTCGAAGAGCCTGGCCAACGCCCGGCCGCTCAATTTTCTCCGATCACTCCCCCACACTTGCCACCAAAAGTTCTCCAGGCGCCGGGCTGTGGGATCCTTCAGCTTCTTGTTTGTAACTGTGTAGACTGTGGGCGTGCTCTGGTCAATCAACTGATGTAAAAGGCATGGCCCAGGGCGTACGTACCACGCCAATACTCCCATATCTTATCGGCAGGGATGATTGGATAGCCGGCAACTTCTTGGTAAATGTCTGTCGTATTGATGACGATGCCTTTGGGCAGTATCATGGTTATACTCGGATCCATGTCCATGATGAGCGTTGGCTCGGAGGAAACAAATTTGAGGTCCGCGTTCCGAGTTTGGCACGCCACCGACCTGGGGCTCTTTGATTCTACGCCGGCTCCAGTTTGCCAAGCATGATCGCCGACTGTGGGAGGCTAGATAGAGAATGAAGACAATGTGCGACTCCGACGCGCTACTTGGGCGAGAATGGCTCAGAGAAGAGACTTGCTTGTTTGTAGTGAAAAGAAAGTGGTGTGTCCGTGTGCGTGCAAGTCTGGCGGTTTGTGTCGAGCTGGAATGAGGCACACTCAACAAGGCGCAAGTCACACAAGGTGTGGTGAAGGTTCTCCTTGTCCTTGAGAAATGGTGAAGGAAGACTGCGAGCCCGAGAGAACAGCTGCTCATTGACCATCGAAACAGGGAAGGAGATTGCCAAGTCAGAAAGCAGCAAGATATACAGATCACCAGTCGCGGACAGGCCGTGTGCCTTTCGCCCTCTCCTCCCTTCTCCTGGTTTTCCGTTGAGGCCAGCACAGCGGAGGACAAGGTTCAGTATTTGAGTGTGTCGGACTAGAAGCTGTATTTCGTTCTTGGTCTGGCACGGGCTGGCCGGGCGGAAGCGCGGCTGGTCTGTGAATACAGGAAGGAACGAGTGAAGGCGCGCAATGCGCAGCCGGTGAGATCCCAATGTCACATGCAGCAGGTCGTACCGGGCTTTCGCGAATGGTGCTCCAGCCGTCCGGAGCTTATATATTCGGCCTCAACATTGGGCGGACTACCAGTCAAGGTCAAGTGAAGTGTGCAGTAGAGGCAGTGGAAGTCCCCCCGGGGCGGCGCAGTGGTGGCAAGGGATAACGTTGAGAAATCGCTCGGACAACCAAAGGGGCGTTCGGTAAGTTTTGTGTGCCATGGGGATGGGCTCGTAGCCTGGACTGGGCGGGACCTTACGACGAGGTGAGTAGTGTAGTACTAAGACGGTCTCGTGACGGAAGGGCAAACGAGGTGAATCAAGAGGGCGCCCACCCCGCGACGGGCGGTCTGGCAGGAGCGATGCGTGTCCCCG